>JAAGKR010000135.1:127456-151319 GCA_011419295.1 Clarias macrocephalus
GAACAACTGTTAAGAGGAGACTGTGTGAATCAGGCCTTCATGGTAGAATATCTGCTAGGAAACCACTGCTAAGGACAGGCAACAAGCAGAAGAGACGCGTTTGGGCTAAAGAACACAATAAAGAAAAGTCTTTGAATGAGAAGCTGTGTCCAAACGTTTGGTCTGTACTATTCATGTATATATATTTTAAACAAAACACCAAAAACAATTTAAACAACATAGTCAGGGAGGATACGTTTATAAGGAGTAAATAACAGATAACAAAAAAAGAAATTAGTAATACCATATGACTCACATAAAATAAAAAAAGCTAACTAAAATTCTAACAGCTTTGGATTTTTTTTTTTTACTTTCAATCGCTTTCCAAATTATTTCCAAACAAAAATATTAATAATTACCATTACTAAACTACTATTATTACGTTTACATTTATGAATAAAAATTTAAAAGGATAAAATTTATTATAAAATATTTATTCTACTACGTGTTTCAAAGAAACAAGAAAGAAAGAAAAACATAAACTTTGGATAAAAACAAGAATATCTGACCAAATTATTTTTGTCAGAAACAAATGCTCAATTGTTTTAGAAGCAGAGTTACACAAAGAGCAGTTAATGTCAATGTCCTTTTTAAACCTCACAGGGTCTTATCTGAAACATACAGTTACACATTTGCCATCCAAAATTCCTTAAATTGTCCCACGGGGATAAATAAAGTTATATGAATTTAACTGGATTTTATAAAAGTTCACTGAGAGCTGTTTCAGCCATGTCTCCCTCTAAGGCTTTTATTTTGACGCAAAGATTAACTTTAAACCGGAAGTAATACCGCGGATCCACGTGTGTCCGACTGGCTCGAAATTTCTAGACAGTTATCCGGTGTGTATTTCCCTCTCACACTCGGGTCTGGTTAGAGTTTTAACCCACAGCGCATTTGGGTTCCATTAACCATGTCGGTGATAAGCGAGGATCGCGTGCGCGGCGTAATGTTTAAAGAGATCAGCGCAGACGAGGACGACGCTCTTCCCACTGAACTTGAGAGCCTGTGTATGAGCTGTTACCAGAATGTGAGTGATAGTAACAAACAGAGATAAACACTAACAACTGCAACAGTATTAAGACGTTTAAATGTTTGTGTGTATATCTCTTTTTAAGGGAAGGACGCGTCTTCTCTTAACCAAAATCCCTTTCTTCAGAGAGATCATCATCAGTTCCTTCACATGTCCTCACTGTCACTGGACCAACACAGAGATCCAGTCTGCAGGCCGGATCCAAGAGCAGGGAGTCTGCTACACACTCCGTATAAAGACCAAAGAGGTGACAGTCTGATCAGTGCTTCCTGTTCTAATACTCACATGTCCTAGAAGGTGACTGGATAATATTCTGATGTTTTATTTGTTTCATGCACAGTGCTCACAGAGATGAAAGCAGTCCAGTTTTCACAAAATACATGTTATACATTTCTTTGAAACACAAGCCGGTTATTATGCATTGAGTTTTAGCCTAGTCATGGTGCATCCACTGTGCTGTGTACATTCTGTTACACCGGCAGTGTGTTTAGGGTTAGCCGAGGTTATGGTGTAATATTGACCTCGGCATACAAATGTAATTCGTTTTTATGACGAAAATTTGTACGCAATCCGAATATGAAAAAGTAATGTAAATGCAGATAATCCATTCCGGCCACCCAAGAATATTACCAATATTGCCAGTTTGAAACACTATAACCATATTTTTGTTATAGTGTTTTAGTGGTTAGCACTGTCGCCTTGCACCTGCAGAGTCCAGGTTCAATTCCTGCCTCAGCATCTGAGTTCTCATCTTCTCCCCATGCTTGGTGGGTTTCCTCCGGGTGCTCCAGTTTCCTCGCACAGTCCCAAGATATGCACATGTTGACCGGAGGTCCTACCACAGTCATAAAAATTGATATGAATGCATAAATGAATGTATTGGCCTCCATGGTCCCTAGTTAGGACCTGCAGTGGCTGGTCCTAAACTCTGGAATACGGTTCCCCCTGAGTTACGTTATATTACTGTTTATATGACCTGCCTCTGTTTAAAGCAAAACTTAAAACTCTTATTTAACATGGCTTTTGATAATTTATAAATTTTTTATGTGTTTTTTTTATTTTTTATTTTTTTATAATTTAATAAGTTTATCTGCTACCATCCTTGTTAACTTTCTTGGGATCCATGGTCCAAAGAGATTCCGCTGTACTTGGGCGGGCCGCTCAAGTATATTGACGGCCGCCCAAGTATATTTGCCCGTCTTTTTAAAAATCTGTCCAGAAGAATGATGTCTTCCATGATCCATTAACTCTCGCGTTCTGCTCCTATACCTATTTATTCTGCTATCACAAGAGCGGTGTCCTGGAAGGCAGTAAATGCAGCGATTGCTAGCTGCTGTAAAAAGAATAAGAAGGGCGTACTGACTGTTGAACAGGCTCTACAGAGAAACATAGTTTTGCACGGTGCATGGTAGGGAATGAAAAAGAAACAGGAAGATTATATGCTCAGACAATAAGTGCCATCTTTATACATCAGTATTTTTAGTATGTTTAGTATTTTACTTAATCTTACTCTTCACATGGGTAGGTGGAGAGGTAGATGGAGTAAGTTTGATGTCTAAAAGATGAATGAATAAATTAAGTGAAGAGAAATATATCGTTCAAAATATTGTGTTGTTGCATGGAGTAGGCCACTTTTGTGCTGGCAGGTAATGGCGACCCATTGCATTGGCTAACACCACGGGTATATTTCCGAGATTATGACTGAGATCTCCAAGTCCCTGATAATCAACACATTACTTTCTGCTTTTTTAATAAGACTGCATCATATATCCAGTGTTTTGTTTTTTTCCCGCGTTGCTAAATTATGTTTTGTTTCTGATGTTCAGGATATGAACCGTGAGGTTGTGAAGACCGACAGTGCCACTATTAGAATACCGGAGTTGGACTTTGAAATCCCTGCATTCACACAGAAGGGCTGTGAGTATTACTGCACTTATCATGTGAGAACCCACAGGACTGTCAGGAAATTTGCTGTTTTTTGACTACTGATAGAGGCTGGTATGGTGTAAATAAAAAAGTAAATTAAATAAAGTAAATACTGCTTCTTTTTCAGCATTGTCTACTATTGAGGGACTTCTTGACAGAGCGATAGCAGGATTAGAACAAGATCAACCACTACGGCGGGTGTGTGCTTTTCCTTTTTTGCTCTTCTCAGATTTAATAGGTGTTTAATCATATGCATTTGTCTATCTGTCTGTCTGTCTAGTAAGGATACTAGATAAAAATGGTTTTACAGGTACATAATTTTTTTTGTTTCTGTTGTTTTCAACTTTGTACATTTAATACTGAAGACATCCAAACTATGAAAGAACATGTATGGACTTGTGTAGTAAACAAAAAACAACCCAGAATATATTTTAGATTGTCCAAAGTAACTACATTTATCTTTGACTGCTTGGCACCTGCAGTGGTTTTTAGTTTATAGGTGTACCTGGTCAATACAGGTTATCCCAGACATGAGTTCTGTTCCGGGAGCACATTTGCAAAGTTGTTCTTGTGCACCTTTTGACAAGAATATATGACGCAAAGCGTGCCAATCCAATTGACTAAATCTGTCCCCACACTGCCATCCTGTGGCCAAAAACTGTAACCGCGCTGAAGGAAATGAATCTCTCATGTCAAATGTAACAGTGTTGTCTCTGCACCTTTAAATCGCAAAGGGCATCCTGGACCCATTTGTCTCAGAGCTGTTTCAGATTGTTTTGTTGAGGATTTTTCAATCCCCATAAGTCAGGGACTACCTGTGGTTAATTTGAGATATTTCTTGCTTTCTTAATATACCATGAATTATCGTGTGCAGGAAACGGAGTCAATAGCCCTATTAGTGCTGCGACAACTACTGTACAAATACATATTATGGCATGAAATACTCAGTTAAGTAAAGAGAAAAGACAGCCCATCATTACTTTGAGAAGAAATGAAGGTCAGTCAAACAGAAAAATCTCAAGAACCTTTGAATGTATCCACAAGTCAAGTTGCCAAAACCAACAAATGCTATGATGAAACTGGCTCTCACAAGGATCATCCCAGGAAAAGAAGACCAAGAGCTTGCTGCAGAGGATGAGTTTATTAGAATTACCCACCTCAGATTAGAGCCCACAAACATGCTTCTCGGAATTTAGACATATTTCAACGCACGCTGTTCGGAGAAGTCTGTGTGAAGCAGGTCTTCATGGTCGAATTACAGCAAAGAACCCATCTATTCAGAAGAATAACAAACCGAATAGACTTCCTTAGGCCAAGAAACACTAGAAATGGACACTAGATGGAAAACTTTTCTAAAGTCCAGATTTGAGACTTAATTTGTTTTATTCTAACCACTTCGTTACACTTTTGTTAGAAGAGTAACAGCGATACAGATGTTAAGAGATGGTTCATGAATGTGTGGTTCCCACTGTGAAGCATGGAGAAGAAGGTGTGATGGTGTGTGGTCCTTTGCTGGTGAGACTGTTGGTCAAACTTGAGGGAACGACTACCGCAACATTTTGCAGCGACTGTGCCATTCCATCTGGTTGGCATCATTTGTTTTCCAACAGGATAATAACCCCAAACACACCACCAGGTTATGTTAAAGTGATTTGTCCAAAAAGAAGAACGATTGTGTGTTGCATCAGATAACCTGTCCTTCACAATTATCTGAGCTATATCCTAAGGAGGTGGTTTGGGATGAGTTGGACCCGAGAATGACGGGGAAAAGCAGCAAACCAGTACTCAACACCTCTAAGAAACTTCAAGATTGTTGGGAAAGCCATTTCAGGAGACTGAGCGAGTGGGAAGAGTGTATAAAGCTATCACCAAAGCAAAAGGCGGCTACTTTGAAGAATGAAGTCGAAAATAAATATATAAATGATTCTGGGTTGCTTTAACACATTTTTTATTGACTACATAATTCCCTAATATTGTTCCATAATTTCAGTGTTTTCAATATTAATATATAGTGTTGAAAATGATAAAAATAAAGAAAAAGCACTGAATAAGAAGGCATGTCCAAATTTTTGACTGGTACTGTATATGAAATCCAGCTAATGCCTGAATGCTATAAAAACATTGGTAAGAAGAGTTCTGCAAACTTGTGCTCAAGTTACATCTCTAGTTTAGCCATCAAAGTAATGACTTTGACCCCCTTTATTTTTATATAAAACATAAATAGAATAGAGGTGAAGACAATTAATTGAAGGGAGGGTCTGCAAGAGGTGACAGACACATTTGTTTTTTAACTTAAGAATCAAGGTTTAGTTTTATGTGCCAATAAAAACAAGCTGGCTGCACTGTTTGAAGTAATGGGGACACCAGGCTTTTGCGGTACTGTTTTTTTTTTTTTTTTTTTTGGGTGCTTGCACAAATTTTTTTGGGAAAAAAAACAGTACTCTGTGTACTAACATGTGCTCTGGCTTTTTCTCACTGCCTGCTTGCCTGCAGGGTTTTTTTTTTGTTAGCAGCATTTATGGTGAAAAATAGAAAGATTGTAGTATATAGTACTATGTTGAGGTCAGGGTTGTTTACTGTTTAAATCATATGCCGCATATCACGATACATGGGACTTGATGTACAAGTTGGAATGTTTTTCCATGTTGGTGAAAATAAATTTGTATAATTATTTTTTTGCATGTTGTTCTTTGCATGGGATCAGTTTTTCTTTTTCTTTTTAGGCCACTGATCCAGAAGTAGCAGACAAAATAGACCAATTTATTCAGAAGCTGAAAAAGCTGAAAGATGTTGATAAGGAATTCACACTGGTAAATCGATCAGTATATTTTATACACCATGGTTACTTTTTTAACTTTAATTACTGTGAACACAATAGAAGCTGTTTTCGGGGTTGTCTGTCTCAGTGTGTAAACAGTTCTGCCTTTTTTTTTTTTCTTCTGTGTTACCCGTCAGATCATTAATGATCCCTCAGGGAACAGTTTTATCGAGAATCCATTTGCACCGCAGAAAGACCAAGCTCTTTCTGTATCTCATTACAAAAGGACACCTGAGCAAAATGCAGCTCTTGGGATACAGGTAAGAAGACCGGGATTGCATGCTTTCTTTACATGCTTTTATTTTGTATGAGAGCTTAGAGGTTTAGATAAGGTCAGGTTTCTCAAAAGCATTAAATTACTTTATTTAATTGATACTTCCCATCCTTATTGCCTTGTTTGCCTACACTTTTTTTTTGTTTGTTTGTTTAAAACAAGGAAAGTGAACCAGAGCAAGAAGAGAATCCTGGCAATGATCTTGAGACAATGAGGAATGAAGTCCTGGTTTTCAACACTAACTGCCCAGAATGCAACGCTCCTGCCTCAACCAACATGAAACTTGTCCGTATCCTTTAAAATTTGGTAGCTCAGTGAGATTTGCGTCCTGTTTAGTCTTGACTGTATGTCAGACGGGGATCATTTACCATAAGAACAGTGAAATGTTGTGCCTGCAGTGTTGCTCATATTGACTGTAAAGAATCTAGGTAATGGTTTTAAAATATCAACCAAGGAGTGACAAAAAAAATGTTAATGTGATTGTGCACTGTAAACATGGGCATAGCTGTTTTTAATAGTTTTCAGGGACAGGAATGATGATCAGGGATTTCACACAAAAACTGAATTTCTGTTTTTTAAACTTTGAAATACACTTCTAATTTAACCATGGTAGGTTCAGTTGCTTAAGTGTTAGTGGTGCTCTTTTTATACTGTGGGAAATAGAACTAACTGAGTTAATCAGAAAATATCTGACGCATGACAAAGGTGGAAGAATAAGATGATTTGGACAGCAGTGTCGGTTAAAGTAAGCAGGATTGGTCGGAATTAATGAGACGATCTCATGCAAACAGCTACATGAATCCTTTTGAGGTTTTTATGATTTAAACCTCCTACTTTCGGTCTCTATTTATTTAGTGGCTGAAAAAAAAAAAAAAGACAAGAAACTTAAGATCATAAACTGAGAGACTATCTATTTAAATACATACAGCAGTATGAGTCACTGCGTTTGGAATTTACATATGGCACAGTGTTAAAATACTACTTTGACGCAGTGGTTCTCAATTCTGGTCCTGAAGGACCACCTGACCTGCACATTTGAGTGTTTTCCTCGCTTTATCGCATCCACTTAACAGAAACAGGATGTTGGCTGATTAGTTAAATCGGTTGTATTTAGAGATGAGAAAACACAAAAAATTGCTGCCAATGTGATGTTCACAGGACCAGGGTTGGAAACCACTGCTATATAACTGTAAAGCCTTGTCTGACAAAGACATGCTACAGAAACGAAAACGTACACATTCTGTTCATTGTATACTACATGAGAGTAATTTGTTAATAATGTCTTAAGATTTCTTCCTTTACTGTTAATCAGAAATTCCACATTTCAAAGAAGTGATCATCATGGCGACCAACTGCGACAGCTGTGGACATCGAACTAATGAGGTCAGTGAAGACCAGCAGTGTGGCTTTACTCGTCTTCTCTCTCATATGAAGCCTTAGTATGTCCTGCTGAAGATAACTAGATGTATTTATAATGGCTGGTTGCAAGGCACTGTCGCCTTGCACTTCCAGGGTTGAGGTTTCAGGTCTTGCCTCTGGTCTGCGTGTGGTGTTTTACTGTTCTCCTCATGCTTGGTGGGTTTTCTCTGGGTACTCTGCTATTCCAGCAGCCCAAAGATGTGTGATGTATGCTTATTGGTGTTTCCAAATTACATGCATTGTATAATTCGGTGTGGATGTGAGTGCTTGTCTTGTAATAGGTTTTTTAATTTATTTATTTTTTTTACTGATGCAGCTTTACGAATTTTTTTGAAACGGTTGACGTATACATTTTTCACAGTTGGTCGGCCAGTGTACATGAACTTTAAAAGGAACATCCTGCTATTGCTTTGTGGTAGGTGTGTTGATTGACTGTGGCTACAGTTGTGGATGAGGCTGTCCTATTAGAATGGCAAACAGAAGGAAACAAAGTTTATTTTTATTTTATTTATTTTTTTTTTTTTAGCCTATAGTGTGCAGCACTGTAACAAATTTCTCATTATAGCGTTCTATGAAACATCTTGCAATAGTTTAAGATCCCTTAAACTATTAATGTGGGAGGAGGGGGGGTGGCTTGGTGGACTTGCAGTGATAAAATGTAATGTACCATTCTGCAATAATTGAACAGGTGAAATCAGGCGGTGCAACAGAGGAGCTGGGAACCAAAATCACTCTCCATCTTACAGACCCATCAGACATGTCACGAGACCTGCTAAAGGTATTTTCTGTCCATGCTAAGTTATTCTTCCTCCAGAACCAAATAATATTGATGATGCTTATTATGTTGTTAATTCATGAAAACATATATTGCTTCTTCCTGCCATCATTTAGAGTAAAAAAAAAAGAAAAAAAAAGCCCAAATTATTATTTTTTTGACCTTGCATCTAATATGTATGCAGATTGAGTGAGGCTTCTTGTTCTTCTTTTTTTAAATCTCAGCACTAAATATATTTAAAGCTCATGCTGCGAAATTAAAATCGAGACCTTGCTTCATTTACTGATGTGGTGTGTTCGCATGTGTGCGCCAGTCAGAGACGTGCAGTGTGCTGATTCCAGAGCTGGAGTTTGAGCTGGGCATGGCGGCATTAGGCGGAAAATTCACCACTCTGGAAGGTCTCCTTAAAGACATCAAGGAATTGGTGAGTATTAACAGTCATAACATTCTTGTACGATATGTAGAATTACAGGAAGCTCTCTAACTTTAAGTTCTGCTATGTATCATTGGTATAGGTCGTCATGAAAAACCCTTTTGTTTGTGGAGACAGTGCCGCTTCCGACACGTCTGAGAAACTGGAGCTGTTTGGGACAAAGATTGACAAGGTTTGAATTTTAAGTTTTAAAAAACATACACACAAGGTTCAGCCCTGATCAGGTGCCAATACACAGTGGACAAAGGTGCTGGACATCATCACAGTCATATATAGTTATTATATAAACCCACCAATCACGGGGAGAACATTCAAACTCCATGCACACAGAGACGGGAATCGAGCCTGGCCGGGGATCGAACCCGGACCCTGGCGGTGCATGGCGACAGTGCTAACCACTACACCACCGTGCCGCCCAGCCCCACAGCTATGTACCCAAATTTAGTGGAAAATCTTCTCAAAAGTGTGAAGGTTATAACAGCAAAGGGAGACCTAATCTGGAACATTGTAAATGATGTGGGTGTGATCATAGGTGAGGTGTTGCTGCTGTGCACTTGAACGACGCTGCACCCCTTTTTACTTCAAAAGAGAGAAAAAAGAATATCCTCATAATCTGGTTGAAACTCATGTTGAGCCTATGAAGATCCAGTCATCGGTAAACGTGTACAGTATGTCATAAGTAAACAAATAGATTAATCAATTAAACTTTAATTGGCCTCAATTGATCCACATAAGTTGGATGTTTTTACAGTTTCTGATACACTTTGAGCACCATGGTGAATTAAATCCAAGTTTATTTGCTAATGTTGACTAGCAAAAATAAGGCGGCAAAAGATCCTTCCTTTTTAAGGTAACAGCAGTGAAACATAGTGTAGATGATGTGGGTTCTGTGATAATGATTATGTGCAAGCATCACGTTTCTGTCCGGTCAAACAAATAGCATTGGGCCGCTGTGTGTGTGATGGTACGTGTCCACAAACATTTGGCCAAATAGGGACTGTATGGTTTACAATTTTACATGCACCTTTGACTGAAATCCGAAAAAGGGCCTGACTACTAAAGCAGAGTTCAAACCAAACGCAACATAGATGTACAGATCTTTGGGAAGCAAATTCGCTTAGGCAGACAGGACGTGAAAACCATTTGTGACCTGTGATCCCTGTGAACTGCCGATTTGCAAACCTCAGTACTGAGATACGAAAAACAGGAGTGAGGATTTTGCATTTTGGTCTCAGACCAAAGACGTTTTGTGCATTGCTGTTTAATATTTTCTTTTTGTTTCTATCATTCTTCTTTTTGTTTTCACGTTCACTGGCTACTTTATTAGGTACACTGGTTCAACAGGTTAATGCAAATAACCGTGCTGTGTTCAAAGATGCTCTTCGGTATACCTTGGAGCATCTTTGAACACAGCGCAGTGAACCTTGAAACAGATGGGCTACAGCAGCAGCAGACCACACCGGGTCACCTGTCAGCAAAGAACAAGAAACTGAGGCTGCAATTTGCATGGGCTTGCCATAATTAGACAATGGAAGATTGGAAAAACTTTGCCTGGTCCGATGAGTCAAAATTTTTGCTGTGACATTCAGATGGTAAGATCAGAATTTAAAGTGAATGTGGAGGCATGGATCCATCCTGTATGGTTTACGATTTTACATGCACCATTGACTGAAAACCGAAAAAAGGGCCTGACTACTAAAGCAGAGTTCAAACCAAATGACAACATGCATACCATGCCACCAGTTGAGCATTGTTATAGCCACAGGATAACGTCACAAAGCTAAAATCATCTCAGACTGGTTTCTTGAACATGACCTTGAGTTCACTGTACTCAAAAGACCTCCACAGTCACCAGACCTCAATCCAATAGAGCACCTTTGGCATGTGCTGGAACGGGAGATTTGCATCATGAATGTGCAGCTAACAAATCTGCAGAAACTTCACAGAGCCATCATGTTGATATGGACCAAAATCTCTTATGGAATGTTTCTAGCAAGCCATGAAGAATTAAGGCAGTTCTTAAGGCAAAAGTTGCCCTAACTCGGTACTAGCAAGGTGTACCTAATGAAATAGCCGTTGAGTGTACGACATAGTATTTGGGTAGACAAGTTGTATGATTTGTTTCACATCTTTTCCAAAAAAAATAAATAAATCTCTGCGTGGATTGATGACTAAATTGCCCTAGGTTTGAATAAGTGTTTAATGTATTTGAGCATGGACTGGCATTCAGGGTGTGTATGCCTGCTTCATGCCCAGTGTTTCTGGTATCAGCCCCGGATCCTCTACAACCTCAAGAGGGCTAAAGTTCTTACTGAATGAAAATGAATAAATGATTGCTTAGAAGTATATAGCAGAAAGGCAGAAAGGTTGGGTCCATAGGCAAACAAGAAAATGATGTAAAAATTTAGCTACACCTTTTCTGTAGAATCCTGTGTTGTGTAAATTAAAAGTTCTTTGTAATCTTCTATTAAGTTTCAAAGCAGTTCTTAATCTGAAAAAGAAAAATTCATATGGATTGAAAGTTTGTGGCCAAGGTGTATAATTATATACACCCATGTTTGCTTATGAACAAACTAATTCATACGGTTATGTTGATGGATCTTTCCCAGGTCTGGTGTATTAGCACGCTGAATTACAGAACCTACATCGTATTTGTGGCATGTCCTAATTTTCAAAAAATTTCCTTTGTTTGTCTTGTGTTTTAATGTCAAGATCATGTCAGGAGAAATGGATGTCCACATCATCCTGGATGATCCGGCAGGGAACAGTTACTTACAGGTAAAATTCATCTCTGCATGACTCGTACCATGAAATGTACTGTATGATGGTTAAGACCGACATTTTGATCATGAATAGGCATGAAGTTTCTTTTCCTTTTTTTTTTCCTAGAATGTTTATGCTCCAGACCCTGATCCTGAGATGAAGATTGAAAACTATGTGCGAACGTTCGAGCAGAACGAAGACCTGGGACTTAACGATATGAAAACGGAAGGTTACAGTGAGGCTGAGAAATGAGATGTATAATCAACCAGGGATCAGGATTAGTTAAAGGCTAAGGTTATTTGTTTTTATTCAGTATGACCTGTAAAAACACCAGATCAAGTGTTCCTAAAAAGAAGGAAATGGACAGCAAGTTATGTTGACATTTGAGTTGATGCAAAAAAAAAAAAAAAAAAAGCACCCATGCTTCCTTCTGCTGTACAGATTATTTTGGTTTTGTCATGTAAGGGTCATTAATTTAACTAACCGCTGATCTGGAAATTAAGTGGTTTACGAAAAAAGCGTATTATTTAAAACAGCACTTAATTGGTTATGAATGCTACCTGCATTTCCTTTTCTTTGTCTAAATCTGAAATCACCACCTGTGTATAGTATGTACAATAAAATGATGATCGTGTTCTGATGTTGATGGTTTTAATTAATTGAGGATGATGTCCTAGATAAGAGTGTAAGTGCAGGCCTTAATAATAATGTGTAATCAAACCAAGTCATAAACATTAATACATGCAGCTCTCTGCGGCTCAGAAAAACACACTGAGAAACAACCGTGTCTTTGTGCCTTTATCAGGCTCTCAACATTTATTCAATTAAACAACTCAATCACTAATTATGCGGTTTAAAAGCAGTTGAAATGACAAGCATTAATCTAAAAACTACGTCAGATAAGAAGCTAATGTTCAGGCCCGTGTTTTCCCTCTGAATCCGCTCACAGTCCACCTTTGTTCACGGACAGGTTGAAGATGTCCGCCTCTCGTCTAATTCCTCTAAGTGGCTAGTGTTCAGTCTCGACGCAGACACAAAGCAGTTCTTCGAGAAAACATCATAATTCAGTTTCTTAACACAGTAACACAACGCAAGCGAAGAACAAGAAAATAATGTGATAGACACACAAGATGGTGGCACCGCTGTGTGAAGCTGTGATGTGATGTCAGTGTCCTTGGTCATCACTTGCTCTTGGCTGGTTTCTCGGTTTTCTTGGGCAGGAGAACAGCTTGGATGTTTGGCAACACTCCGCCCTGGGCGATAGTAACACCGCCTAAAAGTTTATTAAGCTCCTCGTCGTTGCGGACGGCGAGCTGCAGATGGCGGGGGATGATCCTGGTCTTTTTGTTGTCTCGGGCTGCGTTTCCGGCCAACTCGAGAATTTCAGCCGTCAGGTATTCCAGCACAGCGGCCAGATAGACAGGCGCCCCCGCGCCCACCCGCTCCGCGTAGTTCCCTTTGCGTAACAGTCTGTGGACGCGACCTACTGGAAACTGAAGTCCAGCTCTGGAAGAACGAGACTTGGCCTTGGCTCTGGCCTTTCCTCCGGTTTTCCCCCTTCCGGACATTTTCAAATCACAACAACGATCGCCTGTTATTTCGTTTATTACGCGCTTTGTATTTCTATTGCAGTCACAGCGCTGTACTATGATGTAAGCAGGGTTTGATATTTATACCCCAATCCGGATTCTGATTGGACGCGCTGACTCTCTACAACGCGACGAATCACAAAGTGGTATGTGTCGCGCGACACACGGTGCGCAACCAATCAAAATAAAGTCTTGCTTTTCTCTACTTTGCATGCAAATTCTATAAGTAGAGGCGAGACGACAGTGCATAAAATACACAGAGCTAAACGGAGGCGACTTGACGTTATTTTGACGAACCGAAAACATGCCTGACCCTGCGAAATCCGCCCCAGCACCTAAGAAAGGCTCAAAGAAGGCCGTGACCAAGACTCAGAAGAAGGGGGACAAGAAAAGGCGCAAGACCAGGAAAGAAAGCTATGCCATTTATGTGTACAAAGTGCTAAAACAAGTCCATCCGGACACTGGTATTTCATCCAAAGCAATGGGCATCATGAATTCATTCGTGAATGATATCTTCGAGCGCATTGCTGGCGAAGCTTCACGCCTGGCTCATTACAACAAGCGCTCCACCATCACATCACGAGAGATTCAGACAGCTGTGCGCCTGCTTTTGCCAGGAGAACTGGCCAAACACGCTGTGTCTGAGGGCACCAAGGCTGTGACCAAGTATACCAGCTCCAAGTGAAGAAGGTAGGAGCAGAAGATGGACTGAACGGAAGGGGCGCCAATGGAAGAAGGAAGTGATCTCTGCTCTTTGATACCGCATGTTTATTCCAGGGTTGTTCGTCCTACGCATAAATTACTGCCTCAGATTTTTTGGAAGGACATTATATTGCTGTCATTTGTCTTTTCTTTTTTGCTTTTAATGAATGTACCTCCTGAAATTTACTTGTTTGCATGTGTGAAAGAACGCACCGCAGGTTTCCTCATGTGTAATACTTCTGGTGCTGTTTAGCTCCAGAGTGCAATTCACAACATCGCTGTGGTTCCGGCCAGAGAACCTGGGGACAGCTGGGGGAGGGGGGGGGGGGAGATTTTATGTACTGTATGGATTTAAAACGGTGTCTTAATGAATATTAGTTCATAATTTTTGTCAACTCACAGAATAAACATGTTGATTCATGTTGACACCAGTGCATTTGTGAAGTTTATTCATGGTCGATGTGTGATTAGTTATATGTTGATAACTTGGATCACAGTGACATCGCTTTGATCAGGATATCTGAAATAGGTTTGTATTAGGGATATGTCTTAACTTTAATAACGTTGCCCAATTTTAGTCTGGATTACATGAAAACACTTTCTAAGGTGTGGCGCTTTTCATGAAATACGCTACTAGGCAAAAACAACAATTTCAGTTTGTATTAACATGTTAATAACATAAAAGAGCCGCATATAACTCGTGTTCTCAGGAACCTTCCACAGTGTGTATCCTTATAAATGGTACTAAACTTTAACTTTCTTTATCTTTTGGGGTGGTACCAGCGATTGTCGTCATTTGTCCCTTTGAGTTGGGTTGTTAACCTGAAAACATAGGTGTAGTGTAAAACATGATTTATAGCATGTAAACTCTGGTTTCTTCCCACAGTCCAAATACGTGCAGATGTGGCTAATCCCAAAGTTGCCCAAAGTGTGTCAATTAGTGTGTATATATGCATTGCCTGCAATATAGACTGGCAGCCTGTCTAGGGTTTACCCTAAGATTCCTAGGATAGACTCCAGCTCCTCTGTGACTCTATATACAAGATGAAGCAGTATATCAGCTAAGTGAGTGAGTTTTAAAGGGGACATATGCCAACTTATTTTTGCTTTTTCATAATCTATTGTGACTTTGTATAAGAAGATACCCTCCACCAGCTTGTTGCTCAGTTCAGGTATGCCATTCTCTGGTGGGTGTGTCTTGGCAGTATCTCATTTACATAGTCACAAGTTTGTCTATGTTTGGAAAAGGAGTGAAAATGAAGTACTTTGAGGTAAGAAAAAATACAGGTTCATTTTAGGGTGTGCACTGACACCTGTGGTAACTTAAAAAAAAAAATTGTACAGGGACTTATTTACATAGCAGGCATTTTTAGATATTTGAGGATACATCCCCAGTGATAAGGAAAGGTACAGTGCAATAGCCATTTTTTTTACACAGAAAATTACACAGCAGGATCAATGTTAAGCTAAAGTACATATTACAACATATTATCCTACTTGTGTTTTCCTTTCACACAAGACATTTGACTACATTTTACAAGTATTTTAATGCCCTACTATCAACTTTCTACTCGTTAACTCAATACTTGTCTGTGAACTCATGGTACCCTTGGTAAAAACCAGGGGTAAGTTACCTAATATGTATTGCTAAAAACATGTATTAGCTACATGTATTCATCTAGCCAATCTGCATTGTGACAGTTCTAAGACTATTAACCTTAGAAATGTATTAAAATGGATATGTTTTTGTTTTATCAGAATTATGCTAGTTAACATTTGAGTTATCAGGGATTTACCAGCTGCTGTTAGCTAGCTTTAGGTTTATGTTAGCAATGTTCGTTGTTGAAATGCTACTACTTTAGTAATGTATATCAATGGTGTGGGGCCCCCCCCCCCCTCTCTCTCTTTTGTAACTCTTACTTTCATTTTGACTTGTATACTTATGGGTTATATAATATATAAGGGCAGTCAAATGAAATCTTAGAATTTTTGTTTGGCCAGGCAGTGTAGTGGTACATGTTTATATAAAATAGGTCACATGAGAAGTTCAACAAACCTATAAAATGGATTTATGTTTTACAAAAGGAAAATTCAGTACAGTGGGTATCTATACCCAGGTGACTAGGTGGTTAACAGGAAACTGGTTACACAGGTTAAGTGTTAGGGAAAATAAATGGATGGATGTGACTGCAAAAATAAATTATGAGAAATAATTTTTTTTTTATGAATTTGCATTTTGCCATTATAAGCCCAATCATTCTCATGTGTCTTCATTTCTCAAGAAATTCTTTGCAAAGCCTTTTAATTATAGCTTTTTAGCGACACTCTGTGCACAATTTTTTTTTCACTTTTATGTGTAAGGAAATGTTGAGTTCTAGAAGAATTGCGGTGTTTGGTAGTTGCTGCTAGGATTCTTGGCACAGTCAGGATCTAACACCAAGCTTTCATCATCATCCTGAGCTGCAAGAAAAAAGGCAGACACCCATACACCTTTGTGCTTTGTAGACTCAATCAAAAACATTTCCTCATGCTAGTACAAGTAACAACCTAATAATACACTCTAGTTCAATCCTATTAGGAAAGGAGCTGGAACTGTTTCAAACCTGATGGACGCAGATAAAGCAAGCCAGGAGAGTGAGGCACAGCAGAGGTGCGATATGGGAGAACTTGAAAAAGGATAAAATGTTTTGTGAGTAAATTCATTAATGCATAAAGACTTTTGTTGTATTCAGTCTGGAGTTGATGTATTAAGCCAACATGAGACCATAGAGAAAAAATAGGCCTTTTTTTTTTTCAAACCCTTATATTTCACACATTTGTATAACAATTACCTACATGCATCATTGATTTCTCATATTTTATTCTTTGTATGAAATGTATATTGCATCTACTCATCTATCACTGCATTAGACAAAAATAATAGTGTCATAGTATCCATGCAGTGCATGCAATCATACAGATAAGGGCCAGCAGCTTCAGCTAATCAACCATCATAGTGGGCTGAAGACTGAAGAATGTACCTGGTTCCACAGTTGACAGTTTCTGGAGTCAAAATTTTATATCATCAACAGCATAAACCACATACCAAACCAGTCAAGGCTGGTGCAAGTGGTGTAATGGTGATGGGATTTAATCCTTTGGCAGACTATTTAATTTCTGAAGAAAACCCGATTCTGATTGTTGCTCGTACTTCAAGTACTCTGGTATACTCCCACAATCCAAAGGCAATCAGATTAGGCTAACAGGTGTTTCCAGTTTGTTTGTAGTGTGTGAATGAGTGTGAAAGTGTGTGTGCTCTGTGATGGATTGGCATGCTGTCCTGGGTGTACCCCGCCTAGTGCCCTAAGTCTCCTGGGATAGGCTCCAGGCCCCCCCGTGACCCTGAATACAGGATAAAGCGGTATAGACAATGAGTGAGTATTACAAAATTGCTCATAGGATATGTGAGTATGTACTATGCGCATGTGTGCTGTGTGATAATCACCCTGTCCATGGTGTACCCTGCCTTTTGCCCAAAGTTTCCTGTGATAGGCTGCAGGCTTCCTGTGACCCTGTATAAAATAAGCAGTATAAAGATGGATGAATGCATCCTTTCATGGCCACAAAAACCATAATAATAATAAGATAATTATATAGTAATAATTCACTATTTCATAAGGCAAATTGGTTTCATTAACATGCGCATGATTAAGTTTTCAGTGGCCTTTCCAGTCACATAATCTGATTTCAATAGAACACACCACTGGGATGTTATAAAGTAATAAAGTGCTTAGTGAATACAATTAATGTTCTTACATACTTATCTGGAGGTTAGATGTTCATGTTAAATACTGTCTTGCTTGACAAAAATGTTAAACGTCTTTCATTCAGATACATCTACATTCAAACATGTATACCATGGATATTCAATGAACAATTACTAACATACATGACATGGAGATTTAAAAAAAGATTTTATTAACAGTTTAGAAACAAAATATCCCTTTGCCAGACATTATATACTCTTTCCTCAACAGACGACAAACAAAGACGGAACGATGAAAAGTATGAGAATGGGCTAAAAGTAAGGATAAAGGCTTTGCACTTTCACGGAATTGTAAAAGCTTCCAGTGGGGAAAACTTCCTTAATGTCAGTGCAGTCAGACAAGTCCCTAGACCTAGACCTTCAGTGGTAATACACGCAAGTGGATGTGTTTATTAAAGAAAAAAAAAAAAGTAATAAATCTAATGATGGTGTGTTTAGCATTGATGTTAATTAACCTACACTCGCTGTCCCCTATATTAGGAACACCTGTACACTAGCTTATTCATGCAACTCTCCAACCAGCCAAATCATATGGCAGTCTCACATACACATGTCACAAAAATCTTACAGGTACAAGAGCTCAAGAGCTTTACCTTTGTCACACAGTGGCGGTGGGGGGGTTGGAATGCAAACACACTCACTTTGGCCATGGCTGTTCCTGCTTAAGGGACTAGTTTGAATACAATCAAAACTACTAACCAACGATTCGTTCAGTGAGTGGTAGGGTTTCAGCAGGGGGAAAAAAAGCGTTTTAAAGAAAATGGACAGACTAGTTCGAGCAGACATAAAGGTCAAATAAGCACTCTGGGACCAGAGAAACCTCTCTGCGTCAAACCTACAATAAAAGACCATACTGGAGTTCCACTACTATCAGCCAAGAAGAGTAATCCGAGACTACAGTGGGCATAGGTTCACTGAAACTAGACAGCTGAAGACTAAAATTGTGATCTGGTCTGGCTGGTCTTGGTTTCTGCTGTATAACAGAATGGATTGGAATTTGGCACCACCAGCACAAATCCATAGACATTTGTTTAAAGAGCCCAGGCTGGTGGAGTTATTGTAATGGCATGGGCAGAAATCCCGGGACTTCTGAAATATTCAAGCCAACCCATCTGGCAGCAGACATTGTTTAATGTTAACATTACACAAATCGCATGACATGCATCCACATGATTTTAAGCACCGCAGCCAAACAACCAGATGGCGGGATAATTACACGAATGAGTGCGTGTTCCTAATAAAGTGGTGAGTCAGTGCAATATAATGTAAGTGCAGTGACGCAGTGGGGCTGAATACTGAAGTGACATGATCCATATACAGAAACAGTTTTTATGAAAGGGCAAACATCACATTTTGGTTCTTGTACTTCGCTGATAAAGAAATGCACTGAAGCAAAACAAAGTGTCTTAAAAAGACCTAGATTTTAATTGTCTGTCACCTTTTTTTTGGGGGGGGGGGGGGGGTTCATATCAAGATTTATCTCATACAAATTTAGAATTTAAGATTTTAGGTTGAAAGTCTAGATTTCAGCACAAAAATGCCGAAATATTTGTCAGACATTTTATGTATGTATAATCAAAACAATAAGTGCATACAGACTAAGGGAAACGGTGCAAATGTGTCCATTCCATACAGGCAGACAGAATACAGAATTAACACAGACTGTAGTTACCTGTAGACTTTCAAGCTGAATGTGTTCCGTTTCAGTAGATCACAGTTAGCGAACAGAGAACAACTATATGAAAATGCTGACATTACCTAAAATGCTCTGAAATGTTTTGTTGCGATATGAAGAGAACAAATGACATGTAAAAAAAGAAAAAAAAAGAAAAGAAAAAAAAAAACCCTTTATCACAGTCAATAAATACAACAACACAAAAGTGAGATATTCCAGTTGTTATAATTCATCCTCTATATGGTTTTGTGAATCAGCATCCCCTGTATCTGTTTAAAAAAAAGAAATAAAATAAATTCATTATAAACAAAATAATTAAACATCAGTATACTTAAAAATTAAATAAAAACTAGTGGTTTATCCGATATGTGCTTCTCTAGTGTGACCAGATATCATGACTACATAGTCTCCATCATTTATTTCTGAAGAACTGCAAACTTTTAAAGAGGCGTTCGAGTCAAACCAGGACTTTTGATTATGCAGAATAATAGATGCAGGCAATAGTTGCCAGAGTAAAAAAATTTAATAAATTCTCTATACAATCCCCTGCTACACTAATGCACTTATCTCGGTATTTCACTGGTGCTTAGATACCGTCAAGGTAGAAAGTTAGCCAAGAAAGCCATGTCTAAAACACTGGCCTCCCAGAACTTCCTTTAAATGGCTTAAACATGTAGAAATCACTTGGAGCAAGGACATGACTGTGTGTACACTTTCCATAGACAGATGCAACTGAACCTGTCTTGATGATTTTCAAGAATCAGGGTTCCGCTCACTGAATGTTCATGGGAACGACTGCAGCGGGCTACGTACGGCGTTCTATAAAAAGCTTGCACCATTCAAATGTTTTACTGCGGCTAAGAGTCTCATCAACTTACTGTGCTTGGAGTCTTCAGTAAATGCCAATCGGTTTTATGCCTTCATTCAAGAGAAATTTCATCACAAATCCCGGTTTGACTTGAACGTCCCTCGTATATTCACGGCTTCTGCCATATGAGGTATAAAGTTACCCTTGGACTGTTGAAGCCTAACAGTGCAAACATTGCGACACTACGCATACTATGAATACAAATCCAATGACCTGCATGCTTGGGTAGTAAGTAAATTACCTTTGTCTTTGTCTTCTGTCTCTTCTGCTATTGTTGGCTCTGTTTCACTCTCTACTTTTTTATTCTCCTCAGTAGGTGGTTCTTCTGCTGGTTTCACCTCCTCAGTTCCATCTGGAACATGATAAATATTTTTCAGCATGTCCCAAATTTAAAGTGAATAACAACAACAGAAGAACTAGACTGCTGGGTTTTTACAAAACAACCAGGAATTTCTACCCTACCTTCGGGAAGGATCACTTTCTCCGAGTCTGTGCTGTTAGGTTTGCCATTCTCTGAGCTTGTGATGTTTTTATCCTTAGGCTTAGGTTTGGGCTTTGGCTTTGCAAACTTGGCTTTGTTGAGCAGGTAGGTGACTTCTCGGTCTAAGAGAGTGAGTTTAGCCTCTATGTCTTTAGATAGCAGCACGGGTCTCTCTGTAGGAGAGCGTTTTTCTTGCTCAGCCACAGTTTCGTTCTTCCAGGTCTATCAATAATGCAATTAAAACAAACAAACAACAACAAAAAAAAAACTCAGAACAAAGGCATTAACTAAATTTATAATACGTATATTTTTTTTTATGAAAAATGACCCACAGAACAATACTGCTCATTACATACCGTGGTCTCATTTATGACCTTCTCCAAGGTCTTCAGCTCGACTTCAGTAAAAATCTGGTCATCTTCTGGTATCATTTTAGCACCCCTAAAAAAAATAATAAAATAAAAAATAAATAAAAAAAACGTAAACAAAAGCTACATATTTTAGTCAATCACTCATCATCTATACTGCTTTATTAGCGGGGGGCTGGGACCTATCCCAGGAGACTTGGGGCATAATACCATATTTAGCCATGCAACCTCCATGCACACAGACCCAAGGCGGAAATCGAACCCAAACCCTGGAGGTGCAAGGCGAAAGTGCTAACTGCTAATTCTATCTCACTGTGCTACCCCGCTGACAGATCAAACCCTGACACTGCTTAAATGGTTCAAAGGTATAACATTGAAATCTGGATGAGGGTATCTGCTAAATCCTGTACACACAAGTATAAAATATAGTTTCTGTAAACCCTCCTCAACTTGCACATCCGGAGCAATCCAGTTACAGTTTTAATCAGTGCACAAGCAATAAAAGCTATCAGGATTTTTGTTCTGCTTAAATGGTCCTGAAACTCACTTGAGGAACATGGCAGAGTGGTTGAGCATGCTGTCAAGTGCTGCTAGTCTGTCTGGCCATTTTTTCCTCTCCTCCACTCGGAAGAACATGGCTTTGCACAGCTTCTTCAGCTCAGACAGCTTCTCCTTCAGCTCTTTAGTTCCTGCTGAATAGCCCTCTTCATCCAACCATGCCGAGGCTTCACTGAGCTTGCTGGAGATTGCCTCCTTCTCCTCTTCAGTGACCACAACCTGGTACTCATCCTGGTACAGCTTGTCCTGTAGAGAGAGAGACGTTTTGGACATTTGGACAAGAATAAATCTCAGTTGTAACATAGGAGCACAACCATACTTTTTAGTCAGAGCAAAACCGATATATCTGTTTCATATTCAAAAGTTAGCAGGCACCGATTCATCGGCTGTATCTGGATTGTTCGATATTCGATATCCTTTTAAACTGCGATCAGCCTTTCGGTAACTAAGATAGTATCAATTTTGTGTTACGTGTTGTGATCGGTAATTCTGGTCTAATGCGTCATCATTTGGCATTACCGTAAATCCACGTAATGAAGCTTTTGATTGTTACATTTGCACAAGGTCGAATTACGAATTAGTTATATAATAAATAAGAGCGGTCACCAAAGAACACTAGTATTGGTCAACAGCCAAATTATAATTGAATCCATCATTATCAGCACAGAATTTCACAATCAGTGCATCGTTATATAAAAGCATTTCCCAATGCATGTACTAATCGCAATAACAGCATGCTCATGCAAACTCACGACATAAGCATTAGCTGAGCTGCAGAAATGCAAACGAGTACAACAAGTTCTACCTGAGTCTCAAAGACGAACGCCTCCAGACTGTTTAGCGACTTTTCCCTTTCCTGTTTCTCCAGATCTCGGTCGGTCAGATGCTGCAGCCTGATGGGAAGATCAGAAAACAAATGATAATTTTTACAAAGCTCTTCATCATCATCATCATCAATTGACTACAACCTTCCCTCACCCATGGTGCTCAAAATCATGCCGGACAGACAGGACACTTCAGACACTTACTTCTTTTTGGAGGCATCAATATCTTCAGGGCTCGGATTAAGCACGTCATTAATCTCCAGCTCCACTCCGATATCTACGGAGATCTTGCTCTTTTTCTGGGGTTTAGATTGCTTCTCTGCCTCTTTCTCCTCCTCCTTTGCTCCAGCTGCTTTGCCTTCACCAGATTTTTCTGACGCCTCACCCTCCTTCTCCGTCTGCGTAATAAGGTGTTAGTATTTAATTAGGAAGGAAACAACTCCTCATTAGTCCCTCAAATTTGAAAAAACATATTTCTCTAAGCAATTACAAGTGCTTCCAAATGGAATGTATGTGATATATTAGCAAAGAAATTATCATTAGATATAAATAATAACATATAAATTAAATCAAGCCGTCTTACCTGAGGCTCCTCTTTTTCAGAGCCTTCATCAGATTTCTTTTCTTCAGTAGGAGGCTCTTCTTTGCTTTTCTCTTCTGTCTCAGATTGCTCTTGAGCAGCCTCAGTCTTCTCCGCTGCCTCGTCCTGCTCTTTTCCAGCTTCGGGGGGAACCTCCTCTTCATCCTACAATGCAACATGGCTATGAATTACAAGACAATTGCTACAAGGGTGGACTAAGGACTGTAGAACAATTCTGTTTTGCTACAGAACTTCCAACAGCATCAAGTGCATGCATCTTCATGAGGTTTGAAAAGTGTTCATCACTGCCTGGATCTTGCCCCTCTTTAATTTTAACCTTAAACTCTTTTCACAAGTTCACAACTTCTATTCACAAGTTGTTTGCATTCAGTACTTTTGATAAACCCGCACTGCTCAGAGTCTGGTAAGACTGTGCAAACTCATGATGTGTTTTGTCAGACGGCTTGATGAAAAGCAATGTATGTGTACGATTTTACATAAATAAAACACTAGTGTGATTAAGCAGTGTGCGCCAACACTAATGATCGAATCATGGGACCGAGCAGCACACTGGAGCCTTTACTTATCCAGTGAGCTAGCTAATAAATTTTAAATTTTTCCATCTTTAAACAGATTTGGTCTATTTGCATGAATAGATCCTCAAGGTTCCACTGTACCTGTACGGGTTCTGATACATTAGCAGCGGGCTCCGTACTTCCACCTCCAAACAGGCTGGAGATTGTGTTCCCAAGTTCTTTAAGGGAAAAAAAGGAAAAACTATAAATTTATACTAGCAAAGTAAAACAAGTATATGTAACGGGGAACCTGAGAGTAAAAGGCGACAGACACCAAAATAGAACAGAACCCACTGGTGAGAGTCGATTCTTCCTCTTTCTCCTCCACAACAGTCTCGAACACGGACTCCACCTGCAACAT
>JAAGKR010000135.1:151832-264332 GCA_011419295.1 Clarias macrocephalus
TTAAATCAAGCCGTCTTACCTGAGGCTCCTCTTTTTCAGAGCCTTCATCAGATTTCTTTTCTTCAGTAGGAGGCTCTTCTTTGCTTTTCTCTTCTGTCCCAGATTGCTCTTGAGCAGCGTCAGTCTTCTCCGCTGCCTCGTCCTGCTCTTTTCCAGCTTCGGGGGGAACCTCCTCTTCATCCTACAATGCAACATGGCTATGAATTACAAGACAATTGCTACAAGGGTGGACTAAGGACTGTAGAACAATTCTGTTTTGCTACAGAACTTCCAACAGCATCAAGTGCATGCATCTTCATGAGGTTTGAAAAGTGTTCATCACTGCCTGGATCTTGCCCCTCTTTAATTTTAACCTTAAACTCTTTTCACAAGTTCACAACTTCTATTCACAAGTTGTTTGCATTCAGTACTTTTGATAAACCCGCACTGCTCAGAGTCTGGTAAGACTGTGGAATGCTGGTCTAAAAATACTTACAATGCCCCATATCGGTCTTTCATTATTAGCCTTTTTTCATTCCTCCCCCCCCCCCCCCCCAAACTTGAAACGTATAACTGAATATTTGTTAATTGTGATGGTGTTTGCTGTGCCAGCCGCAAAGTGTCCTCTGCTGCTGTTAAGCTAGCATTTTCCTTTAGTTTGTGGAGCTGAAGGTTAAAATGTTAGACTTTTGTTTCATGGACTTATCGAAAAAGGCTGGGTTAAATTTTGTACCATGGCCAGCCACTAGAGGGCCTCAGTTTTAAATTCCTCTTAAACGCCAAGTTCACGTCACCAACCTGAAGAACCTCAATTCCCAATTTCTGTTGAACCAACGAGTGGTCGCACAAACTCATGATGTGTTTTGTCAGACGGCTTGATGAAAAGCAATGTATGTGTGTTTTATTTATGTAAAATCGTACTAGTGTGATTAAGCAGTGTGCGCCAACACTAATGATCGAATCATGGGACCGAGCAGCACACTGGAGCCTTTACTTATCCAGTGAGCTAGCTAATAAATTTTTAATTTTTCCATCTTTAAACAGATTTGGTCTATTTGCATGAATAGATCCTCAAGATTCCACTGTACCTGTACGGGTTCTGATACATTAGCAGCGGGCTCCGTACTTCCACCTCCAAACAGGCTGGAGATTGTGTTCCCAAGTTCTTTAAGGGAAAAAAAGGAAAAACTATAAATTTATACTAGCAAAGTAAAACAAGTATATGTAACGGGGAAACTGAGAGTAAAAGGCGACAGACACCAAAATAGAACAGAACCCACTGGTGAGAGTCGATTCTTCCTCTTTCTCCTCCACAACAGTCTCGAACACGGACTCCACCTGCAACATGATCAACATTTCCTGTTGTCAGTATTTATAAACCCACATACAACTGTTCAACGGAAATCTCAATCAGAAGTTAACGGAATAAAGCAAAGAGTGGGAGTAAAATAAATAAATCACTGACCCTGTCTAGAAGGAGCAAACCGCTCTCGTCCATGTTGAAATGGGCCTTGATGCCTTTGGACTCTGCGTCAGTGTGCTTCTTGAAGCTCTCTCCGACTCCGGACAGCTTCACCGTGGTCAGGTTCACGGAGCCAAACATCCTGAAAGAACATAATTGTTAGTGTATCTTACACTGATCATTAAACAACTATAATGATTGTGTTTAAAATCAGACACAGGTAACTGATCATAAGTAAATGTCTGTCTGTATGCAGACCCAGCAAAAATTTAAGCAACCAGACCCAAGCACTTCAAAAATAACGCATTAGAGACAATAAACCCGTTTAAAAACTATCTGTAGTTCAGTGATTAGTTCTTTTTCTAAATATGAACCAACCAGTTTAGGTAAGTATCTACCGAGACGTAGACAATCATACACCGATCAGCTGTAACATTAACACCACAGTCATTCTGATTAGAGGAGCAACTTGAGTTTCCAGAGGGCAGGAAGCACTTCTTAAAGCAACTAAATAATATTGATCATCAATTATAGACCGGCGGCACAGTGGTGTTGTGGTCAGCACTGTCGCCTTGCACCTCCAGGGTCCGGGTTCGATTCCCGTCTCTTTGCGTATGGAGTTTGCATGTTCTCCTTGTGCTTGGTGGGTTTCCTCCAAGTACTCAGGTTTCCTCCCTCAGTGCAAAGACATGCAGATTAGGCTAATTGGTGTTCCTAAATTGGCTGTAGTGTGTGCGTTGGATTGGCATCCTGTCCAGGGTGTACCCCGCCTCGTGCCCTACATGACCTGGGATAGTCTCCAGGCCCCCCGCGACCCTGAATACAGGATAAAGCGGTATAGACGATGAGTGAGTGAGAGTGATCAATTATAGACCAGTAAACTGATAACAGTTCAGTTATCAGTTCAAATCGCTCATTTATGCATGTTAAAAAGCCAATGTAGCACAAACTGCTGGGGGAAAAAAAAAAAAGTTAAGGCTGGCTATGATAAGGCATCAGAACATCCAGTGCATCACAGCTTCCTGTGTACGGGGTTCAGCAGGCAGAGTTCATGGTTTTTGGCCCGACCTCCAAATTCCCCAGATCTCAAACTCATGGAATGTCCTGCACAAGTCTGATCCATGGAGTCCCCACCTAGCAACTTATAGCAATTAAAGGATCTGCTGCTAACATCCGTGTTGAGTTATGGCTTGAGGGGTCAAAGCTATTTTGTTGATACAAGTCGAACCTAAAAAAACAGAGGTCGCTTTAATGTTAATGATTTTAATGTCATGTCTGATCGGGGTATACACTTATAAATTATGAGCTTAGCTGAAGGAAGCTCATTAAACCAGAACAAACATTACAATGAAAAAAAAGTGTAACTTACACATTTCCAATGAAAGAAACAAACTTACAATGAAAACAGAATGTTTGGACAATGTTCATGTTACTTCTTATGAATCAGTGGCTGTCTAATAAAGTAACTTGAAACACCACTATAAATAAAAATATATACTTCGAACCATCAAGCTTATAGCCATGAACCAATTATTAAGTTAATTGTTTATAATTGAGGCATTTTTTACATACATGGATCTTCACATCCCTTTTAGTTGAATATCCCTGATTGTGTGTTAAGTAAGTTGTGTCTGCTTTTCTCACTCCTGCTGTAAACTCACTTCTGATCGTCTTGGCTGAGGAAGCTGAGGTCCCCGTAATTGATGTTGAAAACGAAGTCATCATTGTAACGGTTGAAGGTGATGACTTTGCGCTGGGGATATGGCGCCATCCTCTGGAACAGAATGCGCTTGTTGTGCTTGAGTCCCTTCGCTCCCTCATCTTCCTCGGTCTCACGGCTAAATTCGACCTAAGCAGAAACGTTGAGAGACCATGATTATTTGAAATGTACATGGATGGTATAGGGAATTATTCCGTACAAGACTGGTGGTGTTGATCACTTTACCTGTATCGGAAACACGGCCGCATCTCGGATCAGGAAGGGTTTGACCTTAAACGCTTTGCTCAGAGCTGCAGCCTGGTACACTGCACCCATAGCTGCTGCCTCATCAGCATTTATGTTCTTCCCCAGCTCATCTCTACAGGCAGCAGGATGGGTTAACCATGTTTTCAGAGTGACAATATTATAATACAATAATAATTTTACAACACTTCTGTTAAACAGGGCATATTTTAAAGAACATAAAAGTAGCCCATGTGAAAGAAAAACCTACTTCTTAGTCGCTTTAAGTAGCGCTTCCTGCACTCTGGGAACTCGAGTTGCCCCTCCAACCAGAATGACTTGTTCAATCTCATCCTGTAGAAACAAAGTCATGTTCGCATGAATTAAAGACGAAATAATGATCCGTAATATGCAACACACTGTACCGATAAGAAGGTGTATTGATGCTAAATGTAACGTAGAGGCTCGTACCAAAGACATCTCAGAAGCGGCAAGCGCCTGCTGCACTGGTATTGGCACTCGGTCAAATAGATCAGAACATAGATTCTCGAACTCGGCACGGGTCACCTTCGCCTTGAAGTCGATATCGTCCATCAGCCCTTCGATCTGGAACGGAAAGTGGGGGGCAGAAAGGTTTCGAATTCTTCTTGTTGCATCATGAAGTTCAAATGTAAAACATTTCATATTTCAACTAGTTTTCCTTGAAGCGTGTATTTAATATAAATCCAATCCTAAAATCTTAGAGAGCTTTCTGTATTAGGATCACAGCAAACAGTGTGTGTGTGTGTGTGTGTGTGTGTGTGTGTGTGTGTGTGTGTGCACATCTGTTTATGCAAAGTCTTGTTATACCTGCGCTATGTGTTCGGCGTTCGCGCTCAGCACCGTCTTGAGTCTTTGCGCCTCCTTCAACAGCTTGGCCATAGCACGCAGGTTCTCCGTTACATCTTTCTTCGATTTCTTTTGCTCATTGAAGAGTTTGGCCAGGTGGTCCCGCAGTCTCAGCTCCATTTCGAAACCCCCCAGAGTCCTATCGAAGCTAAACACAGGACATCGAAGGACAACAGTTCAATAGAGGAACATGTGCATTACATAAATGCCGTTTCATTTTTCAAGCCTGCTTTACAATAAAATATATGATGCAGTTAAAAAAAAATACATAAAAATGTAAGTTTAGTTGATATAAAATGTTTTTTTTTATTTTGTTTTTTTATAGTGACTCCATTGCACAAGCGTTTTTTTTTTCCAAGCTGTGGCTTATTTAAAATAACATCATGCATTGTGGTAGCTGATGCAATAAAGCCTTAAATAAATGAATGACTTAAGGAAGGAACTACAGTGCAACGTAAATCTGTTAATTATAGCAGAAATAAAAACAGCCACACTTCCTTTTTAAGCCTAAGGGGCGGAAAAAAAAAAGATGAAAATACACCTTCAGGGTAGTACGATCACTTTGAGGTTGCTGTATAAAATTTGATTCCTCACTAGCTACAAATCTTAAAAGTCTTTCAAATGGAGTGCACAGATCATTCCAGTAACAGACATGACCTGTTAGATTATTTTTTTTTTTTTGGAACCAGAGAACCGGTGAGCATGACCTTAAAAAAAACTACAACTATGTTTTAACATTCTTGCTAAAATGTTTCATAGTTAAAACATAGCATCTTGTTCTACTAGTGTTTGTGGTGGTACTACTTTGTGTGTTTTAGTCATTTTAATTCTGCCTTTTATTTAATGTCATTAAATTTCTACAGTAATAATGCAAATAACATTATTTTCATGTTAAAAAAAAAAAAAAAAAAAAGACAGAACCGTGCTGGTCAAACAATTTTGCATTGCTAACATAACATGAGCACTGACCCAATTCCACGAATCTGCAGCTGAGGCTGTGTGCCCGCATCTTTCGTCTTTACCGTCTGGTAAGTGACTATAGTGGCCGTCGTACTGCCGGATCCCATGTCGTAAAACATAATATTCTGTCAACAGGGGAAAGCAAATAAAATTGTTAAGCAAATACAAGTCAAAATGTCAACTTGATTTTCTTTGCCGTTTGCTAAATTTGAGATACCTGGGCAGTCGAGTTGATGTCTTTCCTTCTGAAGAGTCCATAGTTCAAAGCCACGGCTGTATTGTCATTGATGAGCTGGAGGACCTTCAGACCTGCCATCTGAGCGGCCTGCAGAACTGCCCTACGTTCTGCCTGGTTAAAAAAGGCTGGAACGGTGATTACTGCGTCTTTAATGATTTGTTCTGTGAAGACAAAACGTATACAACGCCATCTTTAGGTTGCTTTATAACAACATTTCACTATAGGACTTTGCAAAGCCAGTCGGAGAAGCAAACCCTATTTGAATATGCAAACCTGCAAAGTCTTCAGCCAGGCCACGGGAGTAGTTCAGTACCATGCCCAAGAGCTCCTCTGGAGTGTACTGCATCTCGCTGGGGAATACAAAGAAGCAATGTGGACAAATGATGCATTAAGACTAATAATACACTCTACGGTCTTTAGATGACTGAAAGAATGTTTGTCTAATAGCATAATGATGTATTCATTCAATATATATATATAAGGGGTAGATGTTGTGCACTTCTGTAATAAATATAAAAATGTACACAATGTAGATTTATTTATTTTATATATTTTAATCCTTTCCCTGGTTACTTTAATCTTTTGCAAATGTTGAATGAAAAATATTTAAAGAGATTTGTGTATTGTTGTTCTTTGCACCATTCTGTGTAAACTCTAGAGACTGTCGTGTGTGTAAATCCCAGGAGAGAAATATTCAAACCAGCCCATCTGGCACCAACAGCCATGCCACGGTTAATCTCACAGAAATCTTTCACATCATTTTTTTTTGTCCCCATTCTGATGTTTGATGTGAACATTAACCGAAGCACCTGACCTGTACATTGTTTTATGCCGCTGTGCTGCTGAATGAATGTGCGTGTTCCTAATAAAGTGGACAGCAAATGGATATTCGAACACAGCATAAACAATCCATACATACAAAATTAAGAGCTTACTCACTCGGAGTATTTGAAATACACAGTCGCTCTCTTTTCATCTCGGAGTATCTGGTGTTCAGGAAAGTGTTTCCTATACTGTTCAACCTGGAGGTTATCAGCGGTCTTTCCCAAGAGGCTCTGGAGATACCTGTACACCACCTTGGGATTCTTCACAGACTGAAACGAGCACACACGAACATTCCGTTCAGATTCAAGGACCGGACTCAAACTTCGAAATGTAGTTCCAAAACTGTCAGAAAAAGGACTCACCACACCCAGAGCACTGTCTCCAAAAAGTCTTTCGTTCTCTTTTAAGCATACGGCCACTGGAGTTTTTCTTCTGGACTCTCTAAGGAAGGCAAAAAATAATACGAATAATACAATACTGGCTTTCAAGGAATCAGATGAAAACATGGTGAGGCAACGTTTTAAAAAACCAAAAAAAGAAAAAAAAAGTGTTTTATGTTCTGTACTTGTTGAGAGCAATTTCCATCGGCACGCCGGGCTTAACTATAGCGACTTTCATCCATTCGCTTCCCAGGTCTACAGACATCACAGCAACTGAATCTGTTCAGCAGAAAAGAGCGATGATTAGGATCATCACTTCGGTTCTCTGTTTAAAAATGTTGTACAAATAACCAATACCAGTCGATGTGTAGCAATTATTATAGTTGTAACCATTAAAACATCCTGTAATATAGCTTGTGTCCAAAAACTATTGTTATTATTTTTTTTATAAAATGTAAAACTGTTTACATTGCATCCGCTTATTAATATGATGAGTACATCGTTCTGTCAAAAATCAAAACTCTAAGCATCAGATGACTATAATTTGTGCTTCACCTGTTGGAGAAGGAAGGAGTGCTAGGGCGAAGCAGAACAACGCCAATAATGGCAACTTTTTCCTCATGGTAACCTGAAAAAAAGAAAAAAAAAAGGGAAAAAGATTTGACAGAAGTAAACACAGTCAGAGCAATCTGCGTTACGTTGACCATTTACGTCATGCGAATAATGCAAAGGTCGATCGTGTGTGAAGCAGTCGTGACCACTCGTGGCCCTGATATTACATCATCTAGTACAGGATTTGCACAAAGTAAACCTGGTAACAATGAATAATCACTAGGAGCTGTATGGAAACACACCTGTTCTGGAAAAGATGTGCAGAACATATAGAGAAACAGGTATACTCAAGCAGAGTTACTATTCATATTCACAACCTGCTCTCTCTCTCTCTCTCTCTCTCTCTCACACACACACACATGCATATACAAGACCTGCTCTAACCAAAGACGAATTACAAAACTGATCTGGGATCAGCATAAAGTTGCAACTTCCTCTATTCTCCTTTCAAACACGTGGACTTGATTACAAAAGGTGCACATGTAGCTATTGAACACAGATACTGTGTAACCTGATATATGATGCAGGTATTATTTTAAAAAAAGTGTACATGTGCATTTCTATTTGAAAGTTATTGATCGTTAACTTCTAAACGTGATCGAACAGATCTGAAACCCCCCCATCCATATCAGGAGTGTGGAAACTTCTGGTCCTGTTGTCTTTGTCTAATAATGACGCACACAAAGCTGATAACCGGATCCTGAAGTCTGGCGATCACCAGAGATCCTCATGAACACCGGATGCTTTCAATCGATTGAGGGTGATTACACTGATCTTTCGCTTCTTTATAAGACTAGATATAAGTGTGAGCTCGTGTGAGCAGCCTGTTAGCAGATCGCGCTTAGCCAGCTAGCAGATCCACAAACCAAAAAAAGCACAAGCAAGATCTGAGATCTTATAACGCTGACTAGATCTGAAGACAGAAACCGGAAATACAGATACACAGCACATACACACATGTCAACGTAACCATTACAACGTTCAACGTGAGAATGAAATGTGATTAAAAACTTACCATGAAGTTTGAATACCGGAGCTGAATGACTCGTGCAGGTGAAGCTTATCTGACAGTACTGTGAACAATAACAAAAGGTTCCCCGTGCAATCCGCACACTTTAATACTGCTCCCTGGTAAAATGTCACATTAATCAGTGAAACCCATGCGGCGTCGGCGACGGTGTTTTATAGGCACGCTGCACAGCGTTATCCTGATATCAGTGCTACAGCAGTCACCGGCTCGATGCGGACACCGGGGCCCTGGACGCGGCGTGATCTCATTGGATCCACACGCCTCGCTGTTCCGCGAGTTAAGCGCTGACCCGGTATGCTGCTCGCCCCGCCCCTTCAGACCTAAAAACCGCCGCGCTGATTGGTCCACGTGCCAAGCACAATTTGAATGGTCAGGTAAAACGCTCACATACCGGCGATTTTGATTGGTCCACGTTAAACAAATGGGCGTGCAGAGATCGTCACAGACATATTACCGAATATTTATGCGACGATTTGTAGTTTAACGACGACGCTTTGTTGTAGTACATTCTATACGTTTTATAATCAGGTTAACAACGTTTCAATGATTTAGTGGTAATTTTGTGAAAAGCATAATGAATAAAGGTTCATATATCCATAAAGGACGTTCCTTTATTAAAAACTTGAAACTGCTTCAGGAAAAAGATGCCTTCTTCCTTTCCATTCTAAAAGCAGTAGCTTAGAGCTGTGAGCGGACAGTGAATGTATCGATGAAACAAATCCCATGCAATATGGATTCCCCTTTCTTTTTCTTCTTAATAAGCAATCATCTTGCACCTCCAGATTCTGGGTTCAATTCCCGCCTCAGGTCTGTGTTCAGGGGGGTTTGTTTGTCCTCCTCTTGCTTGATGGGTTCCCTCCAGGTGCTCCCCTAGTCCAAAGACATACTGATTAGGCTAATTTGTAGTGTGGGAATGATGGTTTGTCACCCTATCCAGAGTTTACCCCACCTTGTGCCCTAAGTCTCCTGAAATAAGCTCCAGGCCTCCCGTGATCCTGTATACAGGATAAAGCCATATAGACAATGAGGGAGGTGAACAAACACCTGCTAATTGTTTACTCAAGAGAGCAGATGATTCCATAGTGTGGTTTTCTTTAATACCCATAGATAGTAGAGTCTTCCCTATACACTAGACATACATAGTATATTGTTTAGTTGTAATTATATATATATATATATATATATATATATATATATATATATATATATATAAAAGAAGTAAAAAATATGAAAAAAAAGAATTCTGTGCTTGAAATTGGTCGCGTAGTTGTTTAAATTGACAGTATATACGGACTTGAAGATTAAAAATGACTGTACATTGTCAGGGTGATGAAATACTTGTGTAACTTGGGTGAGGTGAATTAAAAACTAGAAAAACTTAAATGAGCTATTCTTGCTATAGACACTGAGGGAAGTGAACAAGCAAACACCTGCTAATTGTTAACTCAAGAGATCAGATGATTTCATAGTGTGATTTTCTTTAATATCCATAGATATTAGAATCTTCCCAATACACTAGACACCTCTACAAGTGTCAAAAAAAATTCCTATGTGAAACATATAAAAGTGTGTTAGATGACAACATTGCATATGTAACATTCTGACCAGCACACTATTCAATTCAAGAAATAACCTGATTGATGTAAGCAAATTATTAATTCTTGCAAATAAGAATTTCATGAAAATCTTTTATGTTTAAGTGTATTCTGGACAATAATCTAAGGGGAAAAAATATTATGGCATGCCGTTTAGGAAAATATTCATGAGAAAACTTAATGAAAACTCTGAATATATTGATTGAAACTCTATATATATTGAATGGATTCTGAATATATTGATTGAAACTCTATATATATTGAATGGATTCTGAATATATTAATTGAAACTCTATATATATTGAATGGAAAGTCTGAATATATTGAATGAAAACTCAGTATATATTGAATAAAACATGACGTCATCGAAACATAGCGCCATCTTTAGAAAGGATGAGCGAGTCGGCGAGAAACTTGGTTGCTGCAGTTCTGAGAAATGGAGAGATGGTCAACACATGGGTGAGAGCGTGTACGGCCCAAAGTGGCGGCGCAAGCCGCACTCAGTATCAGACTACGGATGAAGAAATTTATTCGCTATTTCACGGCGGAAGACCGGCCACAGACCGCCGTGAAGGTGGTTTTATATTGGACATTCGCCACACATTCAAGATTATTCCTTCAATATTTTGAGAAATAAACACACAAAAATGACAAATCACATATTTTCTTGATCTGGACTCCTTGAACTCCTGTTACAGCCTGCTGGACCTAAATCTTTCAGAAACGCTACTTGCCGGCGCTTTATAGAGATGGAGTCACTAAGGGACCGTCTAAAAAGTGCATGACCAAGACCCAACCGTTTGTTTACAGAAGAATACACAAGATTACAGAGAAATTCCTCACAGGACATCAAACATATTACACTGTTAGGCTACAGTATGGATTATTTGTTTGTTTGTTTGTTTACTTGGTTAATAATTATATTAATGTACATGTAAAAATAAATGATGACAAACAATTCTTGTGCTAATAAAACAGATAATTTGTTAAATGAGTCAGGGTCTTTTTTTAATTATTTAAATAATAATAATAATAATAATTGTAAAGGTATGTATGAAAATGAATGCACTTTGGTACAGACTGAGTTGCAAAAATGGACAAAATCAAAATTGCTATTGAAATTTCACATATAAAACCAACTGCACTATCACCCACTCTATCATTGCTAATAACTACAACTATTCTTTTTTTCAATATTCAGTTTAATAGTTTTTTTTAAATTATTTTTTTATATATTGAGTTTACAATCAATATATTCAGAATCCATTCAATATTCTCACGGGTCATTCAATATATTCAGAATCCATTCAATATATTCAGACTTTTCATTTAATATATTCAGAATCCATTCAATATATATAGAGTTTCAATCAATATATTCAGAGTTTTCATTAAGTTTTCTCATGAATATTTTCCTAAACGGCATGCCATAATATGTATGTATGTATATATATATATATTCCACTGAATAAATGCACTTGAATTAAAGGTTGGAATTTACTCTTCTTTTCCTATATGGAGGGCATTGTATTATTCAAGTGCATTTATTCAGTGGGAAAAAAAAAATCCCATCTTTTTTCATCAAATCATGGGTGCCACAATTATTAGCACCCTAATGTTTAATACTTTGTACAACTCCCTTTTGCCAACAAAACAGAACCTTATCTTCTCCTATAATGTTTCACAAGATTAGAGAACACAGAATGAGGGATCTTCGACCATTCCTCTTTGCACAATGTCTCTAAATCATCCAGTGACCTGGCTCCTCTCCTCTGCACTCTCCTCTTCAGCTCACTACACAGGTTTTCAATTAGGTTGAGGTCTGGGGACTGAGATGGCAATGGGAGGAGCTTGATTCTGTGTGTGGTGAACCATTTCTGTGTATATTTGACCACATATTTTGGGTCATTATCGTGCTGAAAGACCCAGTGACGACCCATCTTCAGCTTTCGGGCAGAGGCCACCAGATTTTAAAATGTCCTGGTATTTCAAAGCATTTATGATGCCATTCACCCTAACAAGGTTCCCAGAGCCTCTGGAAGAGAAACAGCCCCACAGAATCACTGATCCTCCCCCATATTTCACGGTGGGCATGAGCTGCTTTTCTTCATACTTATCTTTTGTGTTTCGCCATACCCACTTAAAGTGTTTGTTGCCAAAAAGCTCTATCTTGGTCTCATCTGACCAAAGAACACGGTCCCAGTTGAAGCCCCAGTACCGCTTAGCAAACTCCAAACGTTTGCGTTTATGATTGTGACTGAGAAAAGTTTTTTTCCCTTGCATGCCTCCCAAAGAGCTTGTTGGCATGTCTGATAGTTGTTTTGGAGAGTTTGTGACCCCAAGATGCTATCATTTGTTGCAGTTCTTTAACAGTGAGCTTTGGAGAATTTTTTATTTCTCTTACCATCCTCCTCACTGTCGTGGAGGCAAAATAAACTTACGTCCTCGTCCAGGCTTGTTTACTACTGTTCCAGGTTTTTAAAAAACTTCTTAATGATTCCTCTCACAGTAGATATTGCAGGCGGGTGGCTATTTTCTTGTACCCATTGCCTGACTTGTGAAGGTCGACACACATCCGCCTTACTTGAAAGGTGTGTTCCTTTGTCTTTTCCATATTGAAGAATGGATAAGAGAAATGGCCTCTGTGTCACGTCATATTTATACCCCAGGGAGGCAGGAAGTGATAAATTACTAATTAAATGTTCCTAGATAGTCTGATCAACTTTGTAAACTATTGTAGAAATGACAGAAATACTTCAATTACATTTATTTTCTAGGAATTGTTAGGGGTGCCAATAATTGTGGAACAGGTTATTTTATGAAAAATAATTATTTGTTAGTCAGGGATTTTTATTTCCCCTTAAAATTCACTTTATATTCACATTATATTTTTCTACTATTTCCAGTGTGACAATATGCTTCTACAATAAAAACTGAATTTATTTTAAGGCTTTTAAACACATCTTAACCAGGGGTGCCAATAATTATGGAGGGCACTGTATATAGATGTAAAAAAAAAAAAGAAAGAAAAGAAAGAATAGTTTGCTTAAAATTGGTAGTGTGTTTGTTTATATAAGGACTTTTAAACATGTTAAATAAAAGAAAGATTAAATATGACTTTACATTGTCAGGGTGATAAAATACTTGTGTAACTTCGGGAGGTGAAATAAACATTTGAAAAACTGAAACAGCTATTCTTGCTACCTTCATCCCAACTATTGTTCAAAACTGACAAAGATCAAGAAAAATACTACCACTTACACCACTATATTGTTTGGGTAATTTTAGCACTATATAAATTACTCCTAGATAATTAGGGCAGATAGGGCAGAATAACCTGCCCTGACTGCATTCAGTCTCAGCATCAGTACCGCTACCAGAGTAGCTGACTTTTAAGTCTTAAGACTTTTAAAGTGAGAAAGAAGATAATGCTGGATGAAACTTATGTTTTATGTTAGTACTGTGTGAAAACAATTTCCATTAGCACCAAAGGATTAACCATGGCTTCTTTCATTAATTCGCTTTTCAGGTCTGCAGACGTCACATCAACTGAAGCTGTTAAATAGAAAAAAAAATGATGATTAGGACACTACCGTTCAGAAAAATGTAAAATTTGAGAACTAATAATCTGTGTTTAACATTTTTAAGCAAGAAAGCACCAGAAGTAAACGTATAGCAATTATTATGGGTGTTAACATCCAAAGTTCCATGATATAATTTGTGACCAGATATTTTTCCAGGAAAAAAAACTACTGACAGTGATCCTCTTTTTCCTAGTATGATCATTATGTTGCTCTGGTGTACTGTGGATTTGCAGGCAAAACTCAAACTCTAAGCCACAGATGACTGTAGTTTGTGCTTCATCTTTTGGAGAAGGAAATAATGTTGGGTGATAACACCAATAACAACAGCTTTTTTCTGTACTGGTGGAGCAGCCCATGTTGTTATGGCTATTTAAGCCATACATAGAATTCAGACAATGATCAAGGGAAGTAGACAGTCATAACTACCATGGCCCTGTTATTACATCATCTAGTACAGGACTTGTTTGATGATTTCCCCATTTGAGCAAACCAACCTGGAAATGACAAATCACAGAGTTACACAGATGTCTTCTTTTGTATATTGGAAAACATGCTATTTAAGGTGACAGGTCTATGTCAGATTGTTTCTGAAGAAGGTTTTACCTTTACTTCAAAGGCTATATAATTTACAAATAATTAATGCTAATAAAGTCATTACCATTGACAACTTGCAGCTGCAAGAAAAATGTGCAAACATAAAGTAGGGACAGTACAGTGTTTAAATACAAAAGAAAAAGAAAAAACAAATATTATTAAAAACAAATATTTTTACACAGGACAGTGTATAAATACAAAAGAAAAACAATATTATATAATATACTGTATATTGCACAGTTTAAAAAGGTCTTATTGCACAAAAATTTAAGATATCGTAACTATATTGTGAGATATTGTAGCTTTTTTAAAGATATTGTAACTACTGTAACTATATTGTAAAATTTCAGATATTTTAACAACAGTATATTGTAACAACAGTATATAACAGTAATAATAGTGTATGCGTTACAGGGACTGGTTCCCTGGGAGCAGATCTGATTGTAATAGCGGCAGGGAGAAAAGACCTTCGATATCGCTACTTCAGACACTTAGGATGTAACAGTCTGTCACTGAAGGAGCTGCTCAGAGATTAAACTGTTTCATGCAGGGGATGAGAATCATTCTCCAGCAATGATGATAGCTTAGCTACCATCCTCCTTTCTCCCACCTCCTGTACAGTGTCCAGGGGAATCCCCAGAACTGAGCTGGCCTTTTTTATCAGCTTGTCCAGTCTCTTTCTGTCTGCATTAGAGATACTGCTGCACCAGCAAACCACTTCATAGAAGATGGCTGATACCCTGCTTTGTGCCTTAGGATGGACTTCTGAATACTACTTCTTTGTATTCACAAAGCTTCTTAAGCCTAAGAGTTCTTCCTAGTGATGAAATTCTTCGTGAATACAGGCCCTGGTGTCCCACGACCAGCAGGATAAGTGGTATAGAGGGAGGACGGACGCATATTTGTCTTGGTTAATTTCAATCAAATTTTAAATGTATAAAAATTAATGGTACAAGGTCTTTTTTGGAAAAATCAATATCATCCTAGAAAAAAAGATTTTATATATAAATGTAGGACTTTTTAAAAAAAAAAAAAAAAAAAGGAAAGTAGGCTTATTGTTAAACTTTTATTATTAATGAAATCTCCACATTTTTTGTAAATAAGTCTTCTTTTGGCATCCATTCATCCAACCATTTTCGACCGCTTATCAAGGTTTGGGTCATGGGGGCAACAGCTTGAGCAGAGACGCCCAGACCTCCATCTCTTTAGCCACCTCCAACAGCTCATACATGGGGATACCTAGGTGCTCCCAGGTCATTCGAGAGATATGGTAGAGTTTTGGTAGCCGATGATAGAGACCATGTCGGACCAGTGTCAGAATGTAACACAATCAGCAATGCACCGGGACCTCACTACTCCCCCTGCAGGGGCCGGGCCCATAGGAAGATTCTCCCAAGTAGTTTTTCGGGGTTGAGCCAGGCCAGGACCATGGGTCAGATCCAGAACACCATGTGCTGCTCACCGACAAGTCCCTACCCCTCCCCATTTTACCGTTCCAAGCAAAGTTAGTGGATCCTTTATTCTTTTGACATATAAAATGAAATTATTATGAAATATTTTGATTCGTTTTTTTCTAGTAGCTATCATATTTGAGTAATTTTATCATAGAAAACATGTTTCTGTAAAGTTGTTGGTTTCACATTATTATTATTATTATTATTATTATTATTATTATATGGTGGCAGTGTTGGTGGGGTGTTATGGGATTTTATAAGGTTCCTGGCAACCAAAGACATGGCGCTTTATTATTTTATTTGATCTCTGATACAATGATAGCTTAAACAGCAAACAGGAACCCGATTCTGGTCACATGACCCTGATGTAAGTCACATGATTTGAGCAGGGCTCGGTGATAAAATGGCTGCGTTCTTGCAGTGGAGGCGCTTTGTATTTTTTGATAAAGAAACGGTGAAAGATCCGAGTGAGAATGGAAACTTTGCTTTGCCGAAAGGCATATCGGCTTGTGATTCAGGCCGGGGACATGTTGTTCTCGGAGATATCCTTTAATCCATGTTGACGTTTGTTGTTGTTGTGGCTAGCTAGCATCTTGTATCAGTATCAGGAGCAGTTACAGTAACGTAGATAACTGTTCAAGTTTTCATCCATGACTTCTATTTTTGAATGATTACTCAGTTTAACTCTCGGTTTGTATGTCTAGTAAAAGTTTACCTGGTCGCTTGTATAGACAGTGTCGTTATATACATGTGGTATATAAAGAGTTAAATGGGTCTGTTGAAAATCTCCATGACTTTCTTAACTCCTGTGCTGTACATATGGACGGCCAGATTTGGTTTTTATCCCGATCATTGCAGCTGACTTCCTTCCAGGCTTATAAACTGCGGGTGACACATCTGTACCAGCTGAAACAACACAGCATCCTGGTGTCAGTGGGTCAGGACGAACATGGCATTAATCCACTGGTAAATCCTTATCGTCATCTGCTTTTAGATTAGTAGATTGATGCACGCTCATGTCCATGTTTTGTCTGTTTGTGTACGCCTGTGATTCAGGTAAAGGTGTGGAACACAGATAAGAGAGACAGCGGCAGTCCTTTGTGCACTCGTATATTTCCAGCCATTCCTGGAAACAAACCTGCAGAAGTGTCCTGTATCGGGGTACATGAAAATCTCAATTTCATGGCCATAGGTACAGTACTGGGCTCTGTATTCATGAATATTGTTATCTGGGTTGTTAGTTATCAAGCACGAAAGCATGATTTAGATGTTTAAATGTGTATATTTGCATGACATTTTGTTAAAACATGGACTTTTGTTAATCTACTTTAAAGGTGTACAGTTAAATACTATAGCTTCCTTTTTTCTATACGCAGTAGGGAAGGGAATGACCAGGGACCACCCAATACGACATTATCACAATAACAATACCTAGGTGCCGATTTGATTTGCATTGGGATTCTGGAAGTATCACAACAGTAGAGACCAAAAGTTTGGACACACCTTCTCATTCAAAGAGTTTTCTTTGTTGTGTTCTTTAGCCCAAACAAGTCTCTTCTGCTTTTTGCCTGTCGTTAGCAATGGTTTCCTAGCAGATATTCTACCATGAAGGCCTGATTCTCCTTTTAACAGTTGTTCTAGAGACGTGTCTGCTGCTAGAACTCTGTGTGGCATTGACCTGCTCTCTGATCTGAGCTGCTGTTAACCTGCGATTTCTGAGGCTGATGACTCGGATGAACTTATCCTCCACAGCAGAGGTGACTCTTGGTCTTCCTTTCCTGGGGCGGTCCGAATGTGAGCCAGTTTCTTTGTAGCGCTTGATGGTTTTTATGACTGCACTTGGGGACACTTTCAAAGTTTTCCCAATTTTTCGGACTGACTGACCTTCATTTCTTAAAGTAATGATGGCCACTCGTTTTTCTTTTCTTGCCATAATACAAATTCAACCTCTTTGAATGAGAAGGTGTGTCCAAACCTTTGGTCTGAACTGTGTAACGATGTATAGACATTTTATAAAATTTTTTAACAAACTTTGCAAAGATGTGCTTCCTATCAATGTGTGAATAATCCCTTCTCCTGGGATAGGCTCCATGCCCCCCGCGAGCTTGAATACAGGATAAAGCCGTATAGACAATGAGAGAGTGAGATATTACTTGCCTCTACACAGCTGCAATTCCACTAATCGTTTGTGTCCGAAGCTGAAAGCTGTATAATAGCTTTATGTGATAAAAAATTTCAATACATGTAACTACAAAGTAATAATAAATGTAGTTATTGTAAGTGTGCAGTTTGTTTACATTATTGTATTAAGCAAATAAAAATGAAAACAAAACAAAATAGAACGCTAATATATTAAATGGGATGTGGTTTTCAGGCTTTACCGACGGCAGTGTTGTTTTGACTAAAGGTGACATTACCAGGGACAGACACAGTAAAACCCTCACCCTTCATGAGGGAAGCTGTCCTGTCACAGGTCTGGCTTTTCGCCAGGCAGGAAAAGTCACCCACTTGTTTGTGGCTACGCTAGAGAAAGTGCAGGTATGCTTTAGTTGTTCGATTGAGGAAAAGTAAAAACTTACTCTTTATTTCATTTATTCATTCATGATTGGTCTGTGCCATTTGTAATTGTAATATGGAGAATATGACTTTACTTATTATTGTCTGCATTGGTTTGTTGGGTGGCCAGTGTTACACGTTGTCTATGAAGGAGTATCCTCGTTTGGAGCTCGACACCCACGGCTGTGCCTTGCGCTGCTCTGCCCTTACGGACCCTTCCCAGGACTCGCAGTTCATTGTAGCAGGAGATGACTGTGTGTATCTGTACCAGCCTGATGAACGAGGACCCTGCTTTGCCTTTGATGGACATAAAATCCTGACGCACTGGCATCGGGGCTACTTACTTCTGGTTTCCCAAGACATCAAGTCACCTAACAAGTAGGTGTCACTTGTATGTAGTATCTGTCCATATTTGCTGATCATTTCAGTTTTTTTTTTCACAATTTCCCTTTTTGGAGCATAGTTACTGCATAACATTAAAATTCTATGCCTTTCTCGTTTTTCCCTCTGATGCAGGCCTGACTTTGGTCCTAGACAGTCTCCAACAGAAAAGCAAGTCTTGACGATTTATGACCTGGACAATAAGTTCATCGCCTACAGCGCAGCATTTGATGACATCATAGACGTCCTGGCAGAATGGGGATCGTTTTACGTCTTGACAAGAGATGGAAAGATGTTTATGCTACAAGAGAAGGATACCCAGACTAAGCTTGAGGTCTTCTCATTGTTTGATTGCATTGCTTTATCCTGTCACTTTTGTATAGCTACAAATCCTATATAATTCAGTGTAACAGGGAATAGCATTTACTTCAAAGAATTCCAGTTAGTACCATTTCCTGTGGTTAGATGCAAGTTCATAAAGAAACTGTTTAATTACTTTAGGGGTACTTTAGGGATGTGTCAATTAAATCCTCTCCCTTGTAGATGCTTTTTAAGAAGAACCTGTTTGTGATGGCGATTAACCTTGCAAAGAGCCAACATCTGGATAACGATGGTCTTTCTGAGATATTTCGACAGTACGGAGACCATCTGTACATCAAAGGGGACCATGATGGAGCTATCCAACAGTACATTCGGTATGAGTTCCATCTATTAAGAACTCCTAAATTGACTGGTTACTTGTGGTTAGTTGTGATCTCAGTATGGGTATCCGCAATTACTTTCCTTTTTATAGAACCATTGGGAAACTGGAACCTTCGTACGTCATCCGTAAGTTTCTGGATGCTCAGAGAATTCACAACCTCACTGCATACCTGCAGGCCCTTCACAGGCAGTCCCTGGCCAACGCAGATCACACCACGCTGCTTCTCAACTGCTACACCAAACTGAAGGACAGCTCCAAACTGGAGGAGTTCATTAAGGTCTGTCAGAACACAAAGTTCACATTGATCTGGATGAACCAGTAATAAGTAAATGCAAACATTAACCAATTGGTGGTAATGTTTGGAACCTAGAGTCTTTGGAGTAAAACCGTAATGGTGGGTTGATAGTAGCATGTCCTATCAAATAATTTCATGTCCTGAATGTTAGTATTGTTTATGGCTATAGGTAGTGATACCTCTCAATTAATCTATTTGTTTGTTTTGCATTCGTACTTGAAAATATAAATAAAATATAAATTTTTAAATCCAGCTCCAATTGTTTTGCTGAAGTTTGCTAGAAAACCTGAATGACATAATATAATGTACTGTACTGTTATACAGTATACTCTTACCAGCCACTTTAGGTACACCTTGCTAGTACTGATTTGGACTAATTTTCCCTTAGAACTGCCCAAATTCTTGTCATGTCATAGATTCAAAAAGGTGCTGGAAACATTCCTTTGAGGTTGTGATCCATATTGACATGATTGCATCATCAGTTATTGCAGATTTGTTGCCTACAATGATGCAAATCTCCCGTTTCACCACCTTCCAAAGGTATGCTCTATTTGATTGAGATCTGGTGTCTGTGAAGTCCATTTGACTACAGTGAACTCTCACGTTTAAGAGAAAACCAGTTTGAGAATATTTTAGCTCTTGTGTCATGGCATGCTTTCCTGCTGGTCATATAGGATGGGATATAGTCAGTAACAATACTTGGGATGGCTGTGGCATTTAAACAATGCTCAGTTGGACTAAGGGGCTTAAGGTGTGCCAAGAGAATTTGCCCCACACCAGATGTTACTTGTTACTGTTGCCTTTTCATCAGCTCGAACATACCCAAATTTATGTAGTTCCTTCCATGTGATTGGTTGATTATGTATTTGAATTCATGTGCAGTTGAACAGGTGTACCTAATGAAGTGGCTGGTGAGTGTATATCTAAGAAAGAAGCCACAGAATTAAACAGCACTATGACTGATTCTTTAATAGAACAGATGAACAGGTTTAAGTAGAAGTGTTATTCAGTCATAACCAGTAAAAGCTAGAATCCAGTGTCGGTGGAATGTTTTTTTATTTATTTACATTGGGATCTTTTGATTTGAATAAAAATATACATTTTAAAAATGCATAAAAAAAAAAAAACTTTTTAAAACTACTTAAAATTTTTTGCAAGGTCAGGCTGATCACTGTGTTCGTTTCCTCGTGCCCTTCAGAGCAGTGAGAGTGAGGTGCACTTTGATGTGGAGATAGCCATAAAGGTGCTGCGCCAGGCTGGGTACCATAGCCATGCTGTTTTTCTGGCAGAGAAACACTCCCATCATGAGTGGTACCTGAAGATTCAGCTGGAGGATTTAAAGGTAAGGAAGTTTCTCTCAGATCTAAACCCATCTTCAGTACTGTGGAGATGAAATAAGTAATTGACCAGGGTGTTTTGCTATGTAACCTATATGTCCGGCATAGTATGTGGGCCTTCCCATAACTATTTCTGCAACTTTGAAAGGATACAATTGTGTAGAAATTCTTTGTATGCTGTAATGTTAAGTTTTCCCTTAATTGGAATGAAGGGAACCACACAAGTTCCAGCATGACAATGACTCTGTGCACAAAGCAAGGTCCAGGAAGAACTCAGGTGGCCTACAATAAGTCCTAACTTCAACTAACCTGAACACTTTTGGAATGAACAGGGATACAGACTGTGCACCAGTTCTCCTTACCCAATCAGTGCATGATCTCACTAATGCTCATGTGGCTGAATGGGCTCAAATCCCCATAGCTATGCTGTATGAAGAAGAAATGCTTTCCACAAGAGTGAAGGTTATTACTACAGCAAAGGTGGACTAAATCTGGAACAGGCTATTCAAAAAGCATATATGGGTGTGCGACCATTGCCAATAGAGTATGTTGTTAGTCTTTCGGCTACTCCCGTCAAGGGGCAAGCACAGCGAACCATCTGATCCGCTCATAACTTAGCACAGGTTTTTATGCCGGATGCCCTTCCTGACCTCATTTTATCTGGGTTTGAAACCCTCCCATTTTATCTGGGTTTGGGATCAGCACTGCATCCAGATATACATCTGAAATAAAATTCTCATAAAGACATAAATATTTACTGAAATTATTAAATATTAGATGATGTGGTTCTAAATGATTGGAATCCATGTATTTTTTTTTCATGTTATTGCTGTACACAGAACTACCAGGAGGCTATGCGCTATATTGGGCGTCTGCCGTTTGAGCAGGCTGAGACTAATATGAAGCACTACGGGAAAACTCTGATGCATCATGTTCCCGAGGGCACCACTGTGCTGCTAAAAAGGCTTTGTACCAATTACCAACCCACCCAGGACACCATTGACCGAGACAGTGTGGACAAATTAGCAATGGACAAGGTGATTTCTTTTGTTTGTTTGTCCTCTTTCAGGCTATAGTAGTGGGTCATTGCTCTGTAGTGGAAACATGACTGGTTTATATCCAAGATAAGGAAATAAGTGGTGTTGATGTGATATGTGCAGGTATTACATTAAGAAGCAAGATTCCTAGAGGTATTTAGGAACTGGAGAGAAATTGTCCTGTTTTAGGGTGATCACTGTCTTTTTGTTGTATACTGTATGATTGCAGCACATACTCATTTACATAGTATAATTCAACTACTATTTTATTAAGAAGTAAGAACACAGAGCAAAAATCAATCATTATATTTTCAAGACATACAAAGCATAGGTGCATCACATATGTATTGCATAATTAGGACTTTTACTCTAATTTAATAAAAATAGCAGTTAAGAGGAACACAATATTAGATTCAACAGAACTTTAGAATAGGAACTTTCTTAAAAAAAAACACTTTAATCTAATGGACATTTTAAACCCATTTCAATTAGCGTTGCCATTTAAAGTAAGTAGTCAATTATTCAATTCCTGTTCATGGTGATCTTAACAATAATAAGCAATAAACTTGCACACTCAAATGTTATGTCATCGACCCCATTTTGAGCAACACCTAATTAAAGCGGTGTGATTTTGTGCCCAGTGTCATAGAAAAAAAATTGTCTTCCACATACTCTGACCTTTACTTTTGTTTCTCAGGCCAGTTCAGAAGAATTTATCCCTATCTTTGCTAATAATCCACGAGAGCTGCGAGCATTTCTTGAGCACATGATTCATGTGGAACCATTTTCACCGCAAGGTGTGTATGATACACTGCTTGAGCTTCGGCTGCAGGATTGGGCTCATGAAACGGACCTGAAGGTAAACACGGTATATTACTCTTATACAGGATATAATTCATATTTGCAAGATTAAAGGACTTGGGATCAAACAAATTTTACTGTACAATTAAGTAAATATATATTTAACTTATATACAATTAGACAATAAAGTACATTACCATAGAAAGGCCAGGATTTTAAGAGATGTCTCTAACAACCATTTTTATTCTCATTTAGAAAAAGACAGAACTGCAGGGGGCAGCATTGTCACTGCTGAGGAGTGAAAACACAGTGTTTGATAAGGCGCTGGTTCTCTGCCAAATGCACAACTTTAAAGAAGGAGTGCTCTACTTGTATGAGAAGGGCAAACTGTAAGGATTATTATTACACTTTTGTAATACTTATTCTTCTGTTAGGAGCAAATATGGCAGTGATGGTCAACAATCTTTTCTTATAAATGAAAAGGGCCATTGATTAGTCGCCCTTTACGTAAACAAACTGAACACACTCGTAGTACCTGTTTCTATAAATTCAATGTCTTTCTGTAGGTACCAGCAGATCATGCACTACCACATGCAGAATGAGGAGTATTCTAAAGTGGTGGAGGCGTGCAAGCGATATGGCGATCAGGAAGTTTGTCTGTGGGAACAGGCTTTGGGTTACTTTGCACGGAAAGAAGAAGACTGCAAAGCTTACATTAGTGAGGTCTTACAACACATAGATCAGAATAACCTCATGCCACCACTTCTGGGTAAGTTGCCAGTATGCCGATGCATTTTCACTTCACTGGTTTTCACACCTCTAGATGTTGCACCCTGTTTGCAACATAGATTTTTTTTTTGAAGATGCTTTGCCATATTGACACATCCTGTTGTAGTTAGAGTCCATGTGGCACTTTCAGTTCTAATGATATTGCAATAAATTCAGTGTCTTTAGGTTACAGTTTTTAAAGGCTCACTAAGCAGCTTTTATTTTGTTCCTGGAACATAAACTGTCATCAGGGCTTAAACAGCAATTTTGTGATCGTCATTAACTTCTATAAATAAACAAATGTCTGCATTTGACGACAAAAAAATTTCAGTATGTTGTAAAAATCAACCACATACACCAGTTGGGGGAAAAAAATTGTGCACCCATTCTACTTACACAATCATTAAATGAGTAAGTAGAAGCCATATATTACTAAAGAAATACACAAGATTAATCATTAAGAAGTGTGACTACCTCTATAAAAGCAGATCATTCCACATCATGCCCATAAAAATATATCAGCCAATCTGGGAAGGGATATCTACAAACAAATTAAAATTCACCAATCTATAGGGTCCCACTGAGGGAACCTTAAAATCTTTAAACAATCTGACCTTTGAATTTGTATGTGCGCTCCAACTCCTGAGTAGATTGTTAATGTACATATATATAAAATACATTGTGACCCACAAGCCTCTTTCAACACATTGAATATTTGTGTTCAAGATTGCACAGAATAAAGATGGCTTTAATGGAAGGGTGGCCAGGAAAAAGCCTCTTCGATCCAAAAGAACAAGCCTGTATCCGAACAAATAAAAACTTTTAGCAACAATATCCTTTGGGCTAATGGGACCCAGGTGAAGATATTTGGTGTTCATGCACCATGTCATGGTTAGTGAACGCCTAACGCAGTGCTTCACCACAAACACCTCATACCAACTGTCATAAATAGTTGTGTAGGGGTGATGATTTGGGCTTGGTTTGCAGCCACAGAAACTGAGAAAACTCGCAGTCACTGAGACAAAGAATTGTAGTTTATACCAGAGTATTCTAGTGACAAATATGCATTTATATACATTTTTATTGCAATGGATCTCAGCAAATCAACATCTGAATGGCAAAAGAAGATTAAAATCAAGGATCTAGACCTCAGCCCATGGAGATGCTGTGGATAGCTTCTCAATAAAGCTCTGCATAAATAAATTCTCACACATCGATGACATGAAGCAATGTTGTAAAGAGGTGTGACGTGTTACTGAATTAAATAATATACTTTTTTTTCAAACTTGGTTTCTGAATGTATACACAGGTATGTATTTAGAAGCTGCTGTGGATAAGACAATTATTCAATTTAGGAACTGGAGATTTTAAATTTTTTTTAATATTTCAAATTTATGTAAAAAAAATGAAGAAGTAAAATACAGTTTATTATTTTTTAAAATTTATTTTTGTTCCTGCATGACTGTACAAGGAAGTAACCTTAAACAAACTAGAATGTGCAAAATCTTTCATTTGTGCAAATTCTACTAAATGTGTGATTGTATCTGGTTTTCATTATTATTTTTTCCCCCTTTGTCACAGTGGTACAGACACTCGCCCATAACTCTACCGCGACGCTGTCAGTGATTAAAGATTATCTGATTAACAAACTGCAAAGGGAGAGCAAGCAGATTGAAGAAGATGAGAGAAAGATTCAGCAGTACCGTGAGGAGACTGCACACCTGCGTGCTGAAATCCAGGAACTCAGCACCAGGTAACACTACTAAGGATGCTGTGTCTTTTAATAAAGGCATACATTTTGTTCTTTAGCTATTTTTGTTTGGTATAAAACTACACTTCATAATAAAGACTTCATGCAGAACTAAGTAAAATTTTGTTCTCCTTTAATAATTATTTGATTGCTGCAGAATGATTTATCCATAACCACTCAGGACTTTTTGAATGTGCAGAAATATGAGAGTAACTGAGAGCAAAAACTACACAACTAAAAAACTATAATCCCATGTTACATGAACACATTTCAACTGACAGTTTCATGAGTGCTTGGATGCCATCAACGTAGAAACTTTTCCTAGTACATTGGAGCCTAATTGGCTTGCTTTCATGTCTGCAACACTGGCCTCCCTGGAGCTCTTTTAATAGCTCTTCCTTTATTACAATAAAAAAAGGCATTCTGTTTTTGCAGAATCAAAATTCTGCACATTACAGGAACTTGGCTGGGGCTTATTGCCACATTTGCCTGTTCAGTCCTGACCTCATTCCAAGTGATTTCCACCTGTTATGGCCATTAAAGTTCTTGGGAGGCCAGCTTTTCAGATGGGAACCAGGCAGTCCGATCATGACTCCAGTATACTGGGAACTTTGTACCTCGATGGTATTCAAGTACTAATAAACTGCTGGGATAAGTGTATTAGAGCAGCAATGGATTATACAGAAACGTAAAGGCAGTTTTTAAGTGTTCTGTTATTCTGTACAAAAGTCCTTTGTTTGACTTGAATGCCCCTCATATTAAATACTTTCATTCTCTCTCTCTCTCTTAATTTATTTATTTAACAGTGCAAAGATTTTCCAAAAGACAAAGTGCAGCATGTGTAACAGCCCTCTTGAGCTGCCATCAGTGCATTTCCTCTGTGGTCACTCTTTTCATCAGCACTGCTTTGAAAGCTATGCAGAGAGCGAGAGTGAGTGCCCGACATGTACTCCTGAAAACAGAAAGGTGATGGACATGTTACGGGCACAGGAGCAGAAACGAGATCTACATGATCACTTTAATAGACAGGTACACTGAACAATGCATTCCTCAATATATTTTGCCACATTTTCTCAATTCTGTATGGTAATGGCTTTCAAAAATAACCAGGATTTCCTTTTTTAATTCCCCCCTTTGTGTAGTTGAGGAGTTCTAACGACGGTTTCTCAGTGGTAGCGGACTACTTTGGTCGTGGAGTTTTTAATAAACTGACTTTGATAACAGATCCTCCTGGGAGCAAGACAGGGGCTGTGAATTTAGAAGCTGATCTACAGAGAGACCTTCTCATTCATACCAAAAGAAATGCCTAAAAAACACATTAAATGTCAAAGTGGAAGACTATGTTCATTTTTATTAGTTATGTCCTAATAAATAAAACTGAATTATGTTGCCAAGATTAGTGATTACTATATCCTATCCTGCTTACTGTTGTTCAATAGTAACAGTCCTCTTGTGCAGATGTGGACCTTCTGGAAATGCATATCATCTCTAATAGTCAGTTTAATATAGCTTATGAGCAAATACCTATTGAACTGCTTGCAACATCACACTGGGGTAAGCAACCTTTTTTATGCACTGTGAATTACTAACTTGTTCCTTTATTGTATACTTTTCATTTGCAGTGTATAAACTATGCATGTTATCTTTTAATTTGTTTATGCTCATAATTACAAACTGTACAGCAGCCACTGTTTGCATTCAACTTAATGAATACATGTTCAAATTTCTGGCATTAAATAAAAGGCAGTGAAGCACTTATTGTTGAATCTGCAGTTCATTTGTATTGGCTGTTTGTCATGTAATGCAGTTCATCACATTTAATGCCATAAAAATGCATTCTGTGAATCTTGCATTTGTGATGAATTTTGTACAAAATGATGAATGCAATATGTGTATCACAATGATTTTACATTTATACATGTAATTGGATAAAAAGGACAAAGCACACTGCAGAGTACAGAATGTAGAGTAGGGGTGGGGTGGAGGGGGGGGGGTTGTGTTGGTCTGTCTGCCTACAGAGCATATTAGATGGCAGATTACAACTTTGCCACATCTGATATCAAAGAAATTTTCCACGTCATGTCATGGGGTAATCTTGACTTCTTCTGACCAACCTCTCACAGATCCGCTCACCTCTGACTTGTATCTTAAAGTGTTTGAACATTACTTACATTTAAATACACATACAAACATAAATTATGTATTAAGGAGTCTGACTTCACTGCACTCTCCTTGTGGCTTTCTTAAAACAGTTAAGAACACAACTTTATATTATTGTTTTAGAATCATTGCATTACAATCTCTATAGTTATCGTGGACATTCCAGCCTACAAGAACTACAAGAGTCCTCTTTCTCCAATGTCTGTTTAGACTTTATTCATAATTTTAAAAAACTTGTAGGGCTGTGTTATTTAATGGATTTTATGTGCACCTATTTGGACTGTCAGATTTCTTTGTCCAGTAATACAGCAAATGTATGCATAGATTTAGCATCTGTCTTTTTATAACATGTTTATTCTGCAGTGATAAATCTTATTACTGAGGTGTGGAAAAGAAAAACACTCCTTTTCTCTGTTTGAGATTTTAGGATCTCAAATTTGACTAAACAAATTTTACTGTTAAACAAATTTTGTTGGATAATAATTTGGAGCATCCCACTACCAATATTGGAAAATTGATCTTTCACTCCATCTCTTATTGTCTTAAATGTATCATTTCTTCTTTCACTCTGTCTGTCACTTGCTTGCATGTTGCTCTTTTTTTTTTTTTTCCATTTTTTCTCTCCAGCTCTCTTACACATTAACATACAGGTGAATGCCACTCCAGATTGTTAGAAAAGTAACGTGCTGTTTTGTTCAAATTCTTGAACCTCTCAGCAAACTGTAATTTTTTATTAAGAATTAAGATTTTATTAAGATTTTTCGTTAGTTTTGTGTGCATGAAACCACATGGCACTCATCAGCTCACTTTCAGAATGACTGTGCTAGTAAGCATCAGAACATACAGCTGCTCTAGTAGTGCAGAGTTAAAATAATTGACCACAACAATAGTATTAGAACCTTTATTCCCACCAGAGTGTATAGTGTTCATGTGAATTATATTTAAAATGCCAGGAGGTTACTGTGAGGTTATTGTGATTTATTACTTACTTCTGCACCAAGCAGAAGTAAATAATAAACCTGCCATAGATAAAGATATAGGGAAAAATGATCAGCACACAAGACAATCATTTACATTTGTATATCATAATTGTGAAAACAGTGGAACATCTGATATTGTTTTGCAGGCAGGGGCGTTGATCATGAGAATGTGACTGGAGTGTTACATGGAGCTACAAGGACGCTATGGAATCAGTCCAGATGTGGAAAGCATGCAATGGTTTAAATATCCAGCTAAAACTAAATACAGTATCAACAAAAAAAATTATAAATTTGGTTAAAAGACCAAATAATATTACATGCATAGAACCCTGCAAAAATATAAATTTAAATTTACAGAAAATGAGTATTAATTTGCTTTATTTGACACAAGCGGATGAAGGCATTTATGAAGAGAGAACCACATTTTAAAATAATACAATAAAATATTTTAATGTCACATTATCTTTGCAGGGTGAGGACCAAATTTCACCTGTTGTTCTTTTACTGTATATGATTACGATTCTTGACAGTTGGTTTGTCTATTATTAACACACTTTTGTCTTTTGATTATAGTTTTGGGTCTGAATCTCCACCTCCTTTTCTTCATCTTCAAATGAAGGTGAGTTTAATCTGATGCAGTGGTTCAGAAATGGTTTTCACAGCCAGAGGTGAAGAGATTTTTCCTTACAGAGGACAACAAGAACAATGCAGGGGTCCAACATGACCAGTTCAGATGGTGGCACATACTGTACACATGTCAACTTTCAAATGGAAACAAAAAATCAGTGGCAGTATTTATGCACTTATACAGTACATACAGTATTTGTGCACTTGTTAAAAACTGTTATAATGGAATTTAGTCCTGGTGATTTAAACTGTTGACTTTAAAACAAATGTTTCAGGAAAAAAAGAGTTTTTGAAAAAAGAGTCATAGCTGTTGTATCTACTGTCAGTTTTTACCATGCATCGTTACTTAGTATTTCAGTGATCTCCATTCATGGTTTGTGTTCTGCCACATTTCTTCCATGAAGTTGAAGGTTAAGCACTGTGCTCATAGGTTTGAATAATGGTCTTAATCCAATTCTAATAATGTTAAATGTATTTAGTTATGGCCAGCCTATTTTTCAAGTGATGTCACTTTCTTTTGCTATTCACAGAACCTGTTTACAGCAAACCCACACTTCCTCTGGTACATCCCCTAAGATCAGAGAGAAATATTTTACATTTAGCCTAGATGTATGCATTCTCTTAGCTAAAATTCTTTTCATGTTTACCTTACATTCTTGTGCATATTTTAAGGGAAAACTGTTATTATATTGTTATATTTAGGATGTAGCGAATGTCTGACCATGTGTTATACTGTAAATATGAGGTTATTATACTCTTAGAGTGAAAAACGTCTCCTGTTGTGGTTATGGTGTATGTGAGCCCTCTGTGGGAATTCAGGCAGATAATATGGGCAAGGTTAAAGTACAGAATGTCCTGTACAGTACTTCTACTTGCGTAGCGTCTAAAGAAAACAGGGTAAAATGTTTGGACAGCGTTTAACTGAGACTTGTTGACATGGAAACAAGTTAGATTAGCAAAGAAGAACATCCCCATCTGCAAAGTGTTCATGTATAGTAAACTACAAAAAATGATCATCACCATACATGTTTATGTCTACATGATCCATGGTGCAAAATTCTGCTATCAGAATATTCTTTTTTTTTTTTTTTTTTGCCCTCGCAGGGCACACATTCCTACACACAGCATGCAAACTCGCACAGACCTGAATCAGGAATCAAACCCTCAACTCTGGAGGTGGAAGGCCACAGCGCTATCCACTACGCCACCATGCCACCCTGATGTTTTCATTGAATCTTATTTTTAAAAAATGTATTTTGGACAGCATGACAATTTAGAGATGTCTAGCAAGATGTAATCTAATGCACTGGCGAGTTAGGAAAAAAGGAATCTCAAATGCTATTTGAATCTTAAGATTAAAATTAGATAATAAATGCAATATGTATGTATCACAGTGATTATACATTTAAAAATGTAATCGTTTGCATAATGAGCACAAGGTACATTGCAGACTGTAGAGTAGAGGTGGAAGGTGTGTGTTGTTCTGTCTGCCTACAGAGCACATGGTCTGGCAGATTATAATTATGTGTCATCAGATATCAAAGAAAATTACAGAGTAAGCTGCATGACACACAGATCCTCTCACTTCTGATTTCTATATATTCAATTGTTTGAACTTTACTTAAATTTAAATACACCTTCGAACATAATTTATGGACTAAGCAATCTGGCCCCACTGTGCTTTCCTTTTGACTTTTTAAAAACAGTCAAGAAAACAACTGTATATCATCGTTTTAGGATTTCCATTACAATTTTGGTTTAATGGACACATTTCCATAGTTATCTTAGCATTCCAGTCTACAAGAACTGAATCTCTCTCCACTTCCTGTTCATACTTTATTCAGAATAATAAAATAAACTCTTACAGTTGTTTTATTTTCTGCCCTTTATGTGCTTCTCTCTGAAATGCCAGCTTTCTCTGTCCTCACAGTTTGCTCCCTAAACAAACCTTGTGCACATCAGTCTTTTTCTCCCGCTTTTCCTCCAGCTCTCTTACACATGCACACACAGGTGAATTGACCATAATAATATTAGGATTTTAATTCCTACCAGAGTACTTAGTGCTTATTTGAGTTTTACGTACAATGTCAGGAGGTGACTTTTTCATTGTGATGCTTCTTTGGACATTTATTGGTGAGCCCTTTTCTCTCTCTCAAATATCTATGTACAATAAACAGAAGTAAGTAATATAATCTGTCACATTTAAATATTTCTTTATTTTATTACATATAAAGAGAAAAGATCAGCACAAATGATTAATGTTTAAATTTGTATATCACAACTATAAATTATAAAAACAGTAGAACATCTGATATTATTTTGCAGACAGGGGGGTTGATGGTGAGATAGTGACTGGAGTGTTACATGGGCGAGTGGAGCTTCGAGGACGCTATGGACTCAGTCCAGATGTGTTGGAAGTGCAATGGAATAAATATCCAGCTAAAAATGCAACAAAGGAATTGATATATTTGGTTAAAAAGCCAAACAGTACTACATACATAGAGCCCTGCAAAAATATAGATTTTAATTTACAGAATTTGAGTCTTATTTTGGTTCATTTGACACAAGAAGATGAAGGCATTTATGAGGAGAAAACTACATCAAAAGATCACACAGTTAAATATTTTAATATCACATTATCTGTGCAGGGTGAGTACCAGATTTTATATGTTCTTCCTTTACTGTAGATGATTACAATTCTTGATGCTTAGCTTGTCCATTATTAACACAGTATTTTGTTTTCATTATAGTTTTGGGTCCAGAATCTCCACCTCCATTCAGCACCACTGTTTCTTCAACCTCTCATGACTCTTCCACCCAGAATTGTGAAACAGAAGGTGGTTCAGAAATGGTTTTCACAGTCAGAGGTCCAGAGATTCTTCCCCTGGACAATAAAAACATTTAGGGGTTCGGCCTGATTGGTTTAGACTGTGGCACATACTGTTCAGGTCAAGCTTCGAATGAATAAAAAAAAAAAATTAAGGTGCAAGTCAGCTTCAGTGATGGGATACAGTATTTGTGCACTTTTCAAAAAGTGCTAAATAGGAAAAACTAACTGGCTTAGAAAGATAATTAGCTGGCTAGTTGGGAACTATCTACGTTTTTATACAAAAGACAGAACAGAGACAACATAAAGTGCACGTGCAAATGTGCAAACAAGAGCGACAAAGTGACAGTGTGACAAACATGACACTACAATTAGAATATGGAGTTGAGGTGATGAGTTGAGGTAGTGGGAGGAGGAACAGTAAACATTCCATAAGCAGCAGCAAGGATTAAAATAGTGCAAAAATAATCAAGGAATGAATATTGTGCAAAAAAGCATTTACAGGTTGGTGTGTACAATAGTTTTGATAGTGGAGATCAGTGTGTTTGCGCATGTGATGATTAATCTAAGTTAAGTTAAGCCTTTATTTGTCACATATACATTACAGCGCAGTGAAATATCCCAGTATAACTGGGGTCAGAGTGCAGGGTCAGCCATGATACAGCACCCCTGAAGCAGATAGATAGGGTTAAGGGCCTTGCTCAAGGGCCCAACAATGGCAACCTGGCTGAGATGGGAATCGAACCACCAATCATCCAATCAGTAACTCAGTGCCTTAACCCTCTACCACTGCCCCTCGATTAGTCCACTCTCAATGTTTTGAGGTAGTTCAGTTAATCTGAGTGATTATGTGTCTGTGTGTTTCTGTGTTTTTATCACTCCCTTTTTGTTGAGGAGACGGTTTGCTTGTGGAAAAAAACTGTTACACAGTATGGATGTGTGTGCCTGAATGCTTTTCTAGACGGCAGAAGTGTGAAGAGTGAGTGAGAGGGGTGTGTCCTATCAGCCACAATGCTGGTGGCTTTGCGGATGCAGCGTGTGGTGTAGATGTCCTCAATAGAGTGGAGAGAGGCTCCAATGATCTTCTCTGCTGTCCTCACTATCTGCTGTAGGGTCTTGCAGTCAGATATGGCACAATACCCAAAACAGACAGTAATGCAGCCTCTCAGGATGCTCTTGATAGTCCCTCTGTAGAAGGTGGTCAGGATTGGTGGTAGAAGCTGGGCCTTCCTCAGCCTTCTCAGGAAGAAGAGACGCTGTTGGGCTTTCTTGTCCATTGAGGGACCAGTGAGGTTCTTCTCTATGTGGACACCCAGGAATTTGGTGCTGACGATGATCTCCACAGAGGGTCTGTTGATGCTCAGTGGAGAATGATCGCTTCGTGTCCTCCTAAAGTCAACAACCACCTTCTTTGTCTTGTCGACATTCAGAGACAGGTTGTTGTCTTTACACCAGTCCGTTAGACTCTGCACTTCCTCTCTGTCCGCTGACTCGTCGTTCTTGCTCATGAGACCTAACCATGGTCATTAGAATCAGGTCCATAGGAGTAAATCTCATGTAATGGTGTCAACTTAAATTTATATCACATAATTAATTTTGACTTTGACTAAATGATTGTTAGTAAACTCTTCAGATTATTTTATTTTTGTTTTATTTTAGGATGTAGAAAAATTGAAAACTACTGCAAGGCATAAAGGTATGAAGATAACCATTTATTACACAAAAGTTGTCTTGTTATAGCCGATCCATTTTTAAAGTGATGTCCCTTTCTTTTTGCTTTGCACAGAATCCGTATACAACAAGCCCACACTACCTCTGGTAAAAGGAAAAATAAGTACCAATATTAGTGTGGAAAATTTTCCATATACTGTACCCTACATTCTCTTAGCTAAAATTATAACAGTAAATATTCTCAGTGTTTGCATTACATGAGTAACCTTTGACTGGTGCATGTACTGTGCATATTCTTAATTTATTCTGCATATGCTTCACTTTGGACCCTTTGTTAATTGCTTATTATTGCTTCATAATCACCCCAAAGTTTTTTCATGATTATGGTCAATGTGTAGATTCTGGCTAATCCACAATCACAGATGTTCTATAGAAAACACAGCTTTAACAAACCACATGAACACAAAACTACTGGTGTAAAATATGACCTAGCAGAAGACTAATGCATGTGTTCATGTTTACTGTCAATAAAGTTGAGATCAGTTCTACAGTAACTCCATGCTTTTGCAGCATACACAGATTAACACATTTGGTATGTAGAAAGTAAATTTGATGATGCTCGTAATTGCAAACTGATATTCAGCATAAAAAGATTGCAATGAAATTAATAAATACTAGTTTAAGTTTGAGGCATTTAATAAACGTCAGTGAAGCGCACATTGATGAAATATGTAGTTACTTGTCATGTTAAAAAATTGTTTACGTGTGTTGCAAATTATAATAAAATCTTCTGGGTCTGATGAGAGCATTAGTTTGACAAAGGAATCAGTAGACTCAGAGCCAGGGTTCAGCTGGAGACGATTATTACATTATTTTGTGTGCACGTGTCAATCAGTCTGCCCTGGCAATGGAATCCAAACATTAATGAAAAAACACCCATTTTATACTAAGATGTAAACATCAACCCAGAAAGAAAACCATAAGAGAAAAACACAATGTTAAAATCATAATGTGAGAACTAAGTAAACAAGGACACTTACAAAGATCACACTGACATAAATTCACTCTTAATGATTGTGTCAAATTCATATCAAATATTTGATATGATAAGAATGTCAGACATAAATTCTCCCCTTAACACCCCCACCCCCCCACCCCCATGACTGCCCTAAAGGCATTCATAACAGCAAAACTAACTATTTAAAATATATATTACAAACTGGCCATGCCATTCATACCCATTACCCATTTATATATTCCAAAACGGAATAGGACTTAAACTTCTACCCACGTACCAAGCATAAAATAAGGAAAAACACAAACAACAGCAACATAGGCTAACAGATGAATGAAAATAAATTTTAACAAACTGAGTTAGGTTTAAAGTAGGGTCAAAGAGGTCCATACAACATTCAGGACCTACAACTGAACTACAACTGTACCACCTATTGTGCAAGGATATAACCTAGAGTAACTCTATTTTTCAAAATCATCATGCAATGTGATTGTAATGTGGTAGATATCACCACAGGGCTTGGGTAGTGTCATTAGGCAATTTTTTAACGTCATGAGCTAGATACAGATCTGATCCAAACTAACCATAATGCCATAATTAGGAATAAGAGCACAGAGAGATCTACTCCAGAAAGTCGGACTACATGTGAAATATTCAGCACATAGACGAGGATAATTAACTGTGAACGATATAACCTTAAAAGCATTATTCTTCCTGTTAGAGCATGTGTGAAGTTGGAACTTTTGTTCATTACCTCTGAATGTAAATGTAGCATTAACTTCAGAATAGAAAACAATGTCCGACAACAGCTTATCTGTCACAGAAACAGGAATACAATATGACGTACAGATACTTTCTTGCTGTATTCACGTAACATTTCCACCTAATTCTACTTTAATTTGTTATTTATGTGTTTGGCATCTTTCATTTCATTCTATTACATTTCCAAAAATTTACTCTGTACTTTTACTTCGATAAATTTTCCCAAAGCATTTTTTTTACTCAATACTGCACCAATTCAAGTTGGTGACAAAATGTCTGTCTTTTCTACACACCAAGTACAGAAGACCCACGTCGTCATCACAGTAGAATCAATGATGACTGAAACCATCATGAAAGCTCCTACTGCCGACTCTGCTGCTAATGTTACAACTCTGGTAAGAGACAACGACCAACACGACTACAGTGTTGAACTCTGTGAACTGATAGTGCTTTTAAAAATGGTCATTGTCTCAAAGCAGCTTTACAGAATCAAAAGAAAAGTCTAAGAAATTAAAATGACATTATTATATATAATTATATGTAAATTAAAGCAAATTATATAAGGGAAGCATTGTAAATAAACTGAATACTATGAACAAATATTATAGTATTTACAGGTACGTAAAATTTAAAGTAGGTATTAGTATAAACCAGTTACATTTGTCCATTGTGTGTTTTTACTCACTTATATATTTATCCATATAGCTCATTGTTAGACTATGTCGACTAAAATAAAAAATAATATAAATAAATAAAGCTTTATTTATTAATCTTGCTTGCTTGCTTGCTTGCTTGCTTGCTTGCCCGGGGTCTGTGTGAAAGTCGTCCTACACAGCAGCCCCCTTGCCCCCACCTTCCTCCCCCTCTGGCCTCCACAATCACATGATCTAAATCCAATTGAGAAAAAATCCAATTGAGATAGTATGATATGAGTTGGACTGGAGTGTGAAAGAGCAGCCAATAAGTACTCAACACCTCTGTGAACTCCTTCAAGATTGTTGGAAAACCATTCCCTGTGACCTCATTAGGCTGACTGAGAGTATTAATATTAAACACTTTTTACAGAGCTGTATAATGAAGTGAATATCTTCATATGATATAGAGTTTAAGATGAATTAGACAATAAAGTATATTAACACAGTAAGGCTAGGATTTTAAGTAATGTTTCTAACACCCTTTTTATTCTCGTTTAAAAAGAGACAGACCTGCAGGGGGGAGCATTGTCACTGCTGAGGAGGGAAAACAGTGATAAAGTGCTGGTTCTGGGCCAAATGCCCAGAAGGGCATACTGTAGGTGATACTTATTCTCTTTGTTAGGAGCAAATATGGTAAGGATGATTAACAATCTGTCATTATAAATAAAAATAATTTTGGTCACCATATAGAGTAAGTGCCACCATTCACATAAACAAACTGAACAGACTCAGTCATATCATTATTTAGAAGCTATATGTCTTTCTGTACCAGCAGCTCATGCACTACAATAACTATTGGAAAGAATAAGACTGCAAGACTTATATTAGTGAGGTTTTCTAACACATAGATCAGAATAACCTCATGCCACCATTTATTGTACGTTGTCAGTAAGCAGTTGCATTATTCCTCTAGGCGCTGCATCCTGTTTGCAACATAGATTTTTTTTTATAGATGCCTTGCTGGTAATTATGACACATTAACACATTCTTTTGTAGTTTTAGCCCAGGCACATATGGCATGTAATTTAGCACTTTCAGTTTTCTAACGATGATGTAAGGAAAATCTGATCTGTTTATCTCTGCTTTAGTGAAGCTCATAAATAATTTCCCTGGAAGGTCAATGAACTGAAGCAATGCTGTAAAGAAAAGTTCTCTAAAACAAGGTGAGAGACTGATACACTCTCAAAAAACTAAACAAAACAAATACTTCACGTTATTGTTGCTAAACACAGCTCTAAATGTTATATTGAGTGTATAGAGAATGTATGTATAGAGTGAACTTATTTTTTTCAAAACTGGTTTCTGTACATTTTCCCCGCGCCCCCTATTTTTCCCCTCTCATATACTATCTTCATTTTTTTTCTTTGTTTGTTGGCTTTAATAAACACATACATTCTGCTCTTGAGCTCTGTTTATTGGATATAAAATTGCACTTTATTATAAAGACTCTTAGTGTAATTTCTTTGTGCAGGACTGACTAAAACATTTTGTCCTCTATTTTATTGTTTCAAAAAAATCAATCTGAGGTATATTGCATTAGGGTTGCAGGGGATGCTATAGAGAAATAAAGGTAGTTTTTACTCTCATTACTGTGGTCTGTTTTCTGCATAATTAAAGCCCGGTTTGACTTGACCTTTAATATTTTCATCCTTTACTTACACTGCAAAGGTTTTCCAAAAGTGCAGCATGTGCAATAGCCCTCTCAAGCTGACATCAGTGCATTTCCTTTGTGGTCACTCTTTCCATCAGCACTGCTTCAAAAGCTATGCAGAGAGCGAGAGTGAGTGCCCGACATGTACTCCTGCAAATAGAAAGGTGATGGACATGTTACGGACACAGGAGCAGAAACGAGATCTACGTGATCACTTTAGTAAACAGGTACACTGAATAAACATGTGCTGCCCATGCTTCAATATATCACCACATTTCCTCAATTCTGTTTGGTAATGGCTTTCAGAAATGAACAGGATTTCCTGTTTTGTTGTGTTTTTTTTTTTTTTGCAGTAGAGAAGTTCTAATGACGACTTCTCAGTGGTAGCAGATTGTTTTGGTTGTGGAGTTTTCAATAAACTGACTTTGATAACAGATCACATTCATACCAAAAGAAAAGCCTGAAAATCACATTAAAGGTCTAAGTGGAAGTTAATTTTTTGTAAATTTTTAGCTAAGAAATAAGACTGAATTATAGGGCATTTTTATTGCATTATACACTAGCACATTTGAGGGTTAAAGGCCTTATACAAGGACCAGCAGTGGCAACTTGATGGTGGTGAGGTTTTGAACTTGGGACCTTCCGATTGTTAGTCCAATATCTTAACCAACGGACCTTCTGGAAATTTGGACCATCTCTAAGAGACAGTTTAATATAGCTTATGAGCAAATATCTATTACGCATACAGCTGCTTGTAACATCACACTGGGATATGTGACCTTTTTTCCGCCTGCAAATGCACTGTGAATTAAATACTTGTTGCTTTTCTTGTATACTTTTCATTTGCAGTGTATACTGACTTTGGTATGCATGTATGTGGTTTGTGAATTTGTTTATGCTCATAATACTGAACTGCCATTTAGCAGCCACTGTTTGCATTAAATTTGATGAATGTTCACATTTCTGCCATTAAATAAAAGGCAGTGAAGCACTTATTGTTGAAAATCTGCAGTTTGTTTGTATTGGCTGTTTGTCTGTGAAAATTGAGCATTGTTTGATTCTGTAATGCAGTACATCACAATGCATTCTATGATTTAAAAAAAAAAATCTTTATGTATTTTAGACAGAATAACAATTTACAGACAGTTCTAGTAAGATATAAACCAGTGGACTGGAGAGATAGGAGGAAAAATCCCATAATTGTATTTTGACATTTATAACTAAAATTAGATAATAAATGCAATATATATCAAAATGATTTAACATTTATACATATAATTATATGTATTAAAAGGACAAGGGCACTTATTCAATATTAGGTACTGTAGGTTGTCATAATGTTATGGCTGACTGGTGTATAGGAATAGAAAATGTATACAAAACAGATGTATTTGTTTAGACTGGGATATTTTCAAATAAAGCCTTTTTACCTCAGTCAAACTAACACTGTTTTTTCCTTTGTCACTTTTGTCCGTGAAACCACATGACACTGACGTCAGCTCACTTTCAGAATGACTGTGTTGATAACGTTAGAACACACAGCTGCCCTAGTAGTGCAGAGTTAAAATAATTGACCATAATAATAATAATATTATTAAAATTTTCATTCCTACCAGAGTACTTAGTGCTCATCTGGATTATATTTACAATGCCAGGAGGTGACTTTTTCATTGTGATGCTTCTTTGGACATTTTCTGGTAAGACTGTTTTTTTCAAATATCTACGTTATATACCACAGACAAAAGCAAGTAATAGAATCTGATGCATTTAAATATTTCTTTATTTGCTTAAAGAACAGAGGGAAAAAATATCAGCACACACTAGCAATTAAATTTGTATATCATAACTTTAAATCATGAAAACAGTAGAACATCTGATATTATTTTGCAGGCAGTGGGGTTGATGGTGAGAACGTGACTGGAGTGTTACATGGGCGAGTGGAGCTTCGAGGACGCTATGGACTCAGTCCAGATGTGTTTGTAGTGCAATGGAATAAATATCCAGCTAAAAATTCAACAAAGAAATTAATATATGTGGTTAAAAAGCCAAACGATACTACATGTATAGAGCCCTGCAAAAATATTGATTTTAATTTACAGAATTTGAGTCTCATTTTGTTTAATTTGACACAAGAGGATGAAGGCATTTATGAGGAGAAAACTACATTTAAAAATAACACAGTTAAATATTTTAATATCACATTATCTTTGCAGAGTGAGTACCAGATTTCATATGTTCTTCCTTTACTGTTTATGATTACTATGCTTGACAGTTGTGCCTTGTCTATTATAAACTATTATTTTGATGATACTTTTGGGTCCAGAATCTCCACCTTTATTCAGCACCACTGTTTCTTCATCCTCTCATGACTCTTCAACCCAGGAGTGCGAGATAGAAGGTGAGTTTACGTTGCTGCAGTGGTTCAGCATTTATTAATAAAAAAGGGAAATTGTATCATTACAGCAGCCAGTTCCCATAATATACAGAACAACAAGTAAGCAGTAAACAAGAATTGCAATGAGGGAGGAAGAAAAATGTCAAGTAATGAATACTGTTAACAATTTAAGGTGCAATAATGAGTTAAAAAAATGTGTCAAATTTAAAGTGCATTAAAGAGGTAGAAAAATGCTACCAAATAATATGAATATAAAAATACTTCTTCTATGTACTTAGAGTTAGGTGCATGATGATTGTATGTACAGGTGGGAATGAAACTAAGGTGGACCAGCAAGTGGTAATGGAGAGAATGAACCAGCAAGTGTATAACCAGCAATACTAATAAAAAAGAGGATGATCCCTCTCTTGACACAGAGCAGAGCAGTTGGCAGAAAAGACTTCCTGTAGCTTTCTTTGTCATAATGGAGCTGATGCATTCTCTTACTGAAAATGCTCCCTGTTTAGCCAGCAGGTTACGGAGGGGATGTGAGGTGTTCTCCATGATGGTTAACAGTTTTATGTAACATCCTTCTCTCCACTACAAGCTCCAAATATTCCAGGACAGCGCCCAGTATTAACCTTGCTACACAGACTAGCGGTTACATACAGACTAAGAGACAGACAAAGGCTAGGAGAATCCAGAGCCAGGAGAACCCAGAGTCAGGAGAACCCAGAGCCAGAAGAAACCACAGAACTTAACAGCAAACCAAATCAAGCAGATGCAAGACCCAGACTAGTGGAACTCAGGAACATTTATAATCAAACTAATGAGCAACCTCGGTTCAGGTGAGCACCCACACCGAGGTGCATTCTGGGAAATACAGTTCAACATAAACTACAAATGAAAACAAAAGGAAACAAAATGGAGTCTCTGAGCGCTTTGGCGCCCTCTAGTGGTATTTACTGACATTATGATGTTGATACAACACATGATCAAGCTGCTAAAGACATACATGTCTTTTGTAATAAATACCAGCAGATAATTTAAAACCATATCTATAGAAGTAAATCTTGTAACTGATTTTGGCTTATGAACGATAGAAATTTACAAGTGAATGTACAGTAAGCTAAATGTTTGTAATTAATTGAATGAATGAATGTACAGAGTGATTGAGAGATGGTTAGTTCTTTGTTAAACATCTAAGAATAAACAACAGAATCCATAAGACTTTAGAATGTAAGGTTTTACAATAAAATGCATATGCTGCCTTTTAGTAAACTCTTCAGATGATTTTATTTTTGTTTGTTTTATTTTAGGTAGAAAAATTGAGAACTACTGCAAGGCATAAAGATTTGAAGATCCCCCATTTATTACACAAAAGTTTTCTTGTTATAGGCAATACATTTTTAAAGTGTTGTTACTTTCTTTAGCTCTGCACAGAATCCGTATACAACAAGCCCACACTACCTCTGATAAAAGGAAAAACATACCCTGAGATTAGATTGAAATACTTTAGCTGTGCATTCTCTTAGCTAAAAGTATATCAGTAAATATTCTCAGTGCATGGGCTGTGCATATTCTTCATTTATTGTGCATGTCGTTCACTTTGGACCATTTGTTAATTGTTTATTATGGGTTCATAACAACCTTAACTAACTTTTCCATCCTTATGATCAATGTGAAGATTAACAGGAGACTAATGCATCTGTTAATGTGTACTATCAGTGAAGTTGGACTGAGTTCCTACATGCTTTTCATTTGCAGTGTATACAGATTATCACATTTTCTACGTAGTCTATAATTACAAACTGCCATTCAGGATACAAATATTGTAATGAAATTAATAAATACTAGTTTAAGTTCGAGGCACTAAATGAAAGGCAGTGGAGCACACATTGTTGAAATATGCAGTTTTTGTCACATTAACAAAACCATTGTTGAAATGTAATCAAGTACAAATACTTTTTTGCTGTATTTAAATAGCATTTCCACATACTGTACTGTATCTCATTTTTTTTATTTATATTTCTGACAACGTTCACTTTTACTTTATTATATTTCCTTAGTAAACTATGTACTTTTACTCCTATAAATTTCTCCAAAGCATCTTTGTTCAAGTTGGTGACAAAATGCCTGTCTTTTCTACACCACCAAGTACAGAAGGCCTATTTCAGCATCACAGTCGAATCAACGAAGACTGAAACCATCATGAAAGCACCTACTGCAGCCTCTGCTCTTAATGTTACAACCAACAGACAACGACCACCACGACTACAGTGTTGAACTCTGTAAACTGATAGTGTTATATTGGCATTCAAAAACTCTCCATCCAATGTGAAAAAGCAAAATGGTCAGTTAAATTACAATGAATTTATTGTTAGTTAGTTATTTAATTAATGAGTAAATTAGTTAGCAGTGTTGTGGGACGTTATTTTTTAAAGTAACTAATTACATTTCAAAATGACTGTCTTTAAAGAGTAATCCATTACATTACTGTGTTACTATCTGATAAAAGTAACTAGTTAGAGAACTTTTCATTGCAGGAAATGAAAACTCCTTGTGCTTCCTCATGCATGTTTTTTAGTCAAGACCTTTATAACTATTCTATCATGATCATTAAGCAAAATTTGGCCCATAATCTGTTAACTACCAAGACCCCTATGTTATCTACGCGGTTTCATCATGATTCACCGCGAGTTTCGGTGCTGTGATTTCGGTCCTTGCATAGTCAAACCGCATAGGTAGGGGGGGGGGGGGGATATCGGGGGCGGGGCTTGTAGGACGACTTTCACACACACACACACACACACTAATGGATTGGGAATGACTGTTGTCTGGCTCACAGATTACATAAATTGTCTGAATAACGGATTACATTTTTGAAAAAGTAATTAAGTAACTGAGTACTTGAATGGTGGACCTAACGCGTTAGATTACTCGTTACATCAAAAAGTAATCCGAGTACTCTAACACTTTACTTTGTAACGCGTAAATTAATTTAACACCAAATTTTTAAACACTTGCCAAAATACTGAAACATGCTCATCTGTTTGTGTTATAGCTAAATGCAGCCACAGTGTTTCCTCAGGTAACATTACATATTTTAATTAGTGGCAGGTTACAGAAGAGTGTTCATTATTATTGACTCCTTCAAAAGCATCATATACTTTGTTAAACTTAAGCCTTTCTCTGAACTAATTCGCTCAAAACAATATGTTGTACTATAGGGAAGCTACAAAAAGTTCATCATAATAATTCTAATTGCTCACTTTTTTTTTTTTTTACTTTTAAGTTCAAGTTCAAGTTCAAGTAGACATTTATTGTCATTTCAACCATATACAGTTCAGTACACAGTGAAACGAAACAACGTTCCACCAGGCCCAAGGTGCTAAATACATGCAACAACATAAATTAACAATGCACTTTATTGGAACCAGCTAGCTCACTGAGAGATCTAATTAGCTGACCAGCTCAGATATGACAGATTTACATTTTTAAGTTAACCTAAAACTACCAATTTCTATACAAAAATGAGACAACAATAGACAAAAGACAACAAAGTACACGTGCAAATCTTTAAACAAAGAGCTACATGACAAACACAACAATGTAACATGTTACAGTACTTTTTTTGTGTATGATGAGGTACGAGCTGAGGTAGTGGGAAGAGTAGCAGTAAACAATTGACATTTCTGAAGTAGCAGCAATGATTAAAAAAATATTGTGTGATTTAAAAAATAATGTGTGCAAGCAGCAAAGTAAAATAAATATTGTATAATAATAGTTACACAATTACACAATAGTTACACAATAGATATCAGAAAACAGTTGGAGAAAAACTCCAAACTCTAATGGAGCAAGATCTGGACAATAGGGTGGATGCTATAACACCTCGAAATGAAGTGTTTACAAAGTTTTGACCACATGGGCAGAAGTGTGCATATGTGCACTGTTATGCAAGATCACAATGCCATTTACGCTTCAGCTCGTTAATAAGCATCTCACAATAACAAACTATTGATTGCTGAAGATTTTTTTCAAATGTATGAATTCTTTTTGATAACAATAAGCATAAATTTTCCAGCTGATGGTTGACTTTTGAATTTCTTCTTGGTCGGTGACTGAGAATGTTTTCCTTTCCAGACTCTGTTGTTTATTCTCACACTCGTAGTGATGAATCCATGTCATATCACCAGTAATAATTCTATATAAAAAAAAACCCTTCCTTAGAGTCTTGGTTCAAATTTTGTTTACAGATATCCAGACACTTCTGTTTATGCTCTTCCGTGAGTTGTTTTTGCGCCGTGTACATCCTCAGACCACAAAAAATTTATCACTGCATGCTGCTCTTCTTCTGTGCAAATAACAAGCGGGACATTCTGTTGACATCCTACCACAAAAATCCTTTTGTTCTTGCACTGCAGTTACAAATTAACTAATGTAACTCGTTCACACCAGCACGGCAAAGACTGGGGAGGCAGTAGCCTTGAACGGAAAGGAGTTTTAATATAACCGGAGTGCAGAACATTTTTGACTCACCCACGTACCAAAGTGATTTTCTGCTAAGATCCTTGGAATTTTACTTAAGTATCACCTTCAAGTACTTTATACAAGACCGGACAAGACTGTTGCTGAAGTAAATATTCATAAACATATATGATAATATCGAAAGAAATATTAGCACCAATCCAATCAGTAATAAAGCATAGATCTAAAATCACAGTTGGAATATAAGATAATAAAATCAATAAACACATTTAAATATTAAAGTCCACTTTAATAACTGATACTAGTTAAATTTGTGCATAAACTAATAAAATTCATGAACAGACAATTTACAGATACAAATGTGATGTGAAACAATTTTTTATTGTACACAAAAGTGAATAAATTAAATATTACTTATGAAAACAAAGCTAATAAAGTTACAAAACATAAATAAGTGACACAGATGATAAAAATAAATGCAACTGGAAACCATATTTCAACTTCTCTTATCCTGTCATGTTTTAACTTTTTAAAGGAAAGAGCCCCAAACTGTGGTTATGAGGACGATACAACTCTTCATACAAACGTACTAGTGATGGGTCGTTCATGAATGATTCGTTCTTTTTGAACGAGTCTTTAACGTTCAAAAAGAACAAGTAGTCTTGGAGAGTGATTTGTTCATTTTCTACTGGGCACGCATGGGCAAAGCATAGCAAAACCTCCGTAAGTTATGCACAGAAACAGGAATGCGTTACCTTTGAGTCTATTGGTGTGAATCGTTTTTTTTTTGGGAGGGGTTTATTCCAATTTTTCTCCCTAATTTAGTCGTGTTCAATTCCTTCCCGTCACTAGGGGGCTCCCACATTAAGGCTACTACTACCACTCAGCCGGGAGGGCGAAGACTATCACGTGTTTCCTCCGAACCACGTGACGCCAGGCGACCGCATCTTTTCGAACTGCTCGCTCACGAACCGTTGGGGCGGCGTAACACACTCGGAGGACAGCGCTATCCGCTCCTTCCACTTTCGTGAGCTCACGGACACCCCTGATTGGCTGTAGAGCCGTGATTAATGTGGGAGCACTAAGTACCTCTCATCCCTCCCCTCTGAGAGAGCTCGGCCAATCAGCCTCTCTCTAGACCTCCGGCTGTGAGAGATAACAGCATCACCCAGGTATTGAACTCGGAATGTCTGGATAATAGGGCGAGCGCTTTACCACTGCGCCACTTGGAGGCCCTGTTTGTTATTTGTCACGTGACTCCCATAGACGCTATGCAATAGAGTCAAAAGAATGAATGACTCAGACTAGAAGACTCATGAGAAGAAATGTTCAATTCTGTTTCCTGTGTAATTCACCACATAGCGTCTATAAGAGTCACGTGACAAAAGAATGAACGATTCTGACCAGAGGATATGAGAGGTGAGCTACTTACTCCTTAGCTGCATTATAATATTTTCATTACTGGAACTATAACCAAAATTTGTGTATGTAGACGTGTTGTTGGGGGTCTGTTTATTGAAAATGTAACATTTTATTTTATTTCTAATCAGAAGAACAAAATGAACTAAATGACTGAAAAAAGATTCATTGATTTTGATGACCGAGACTCAAAGACCCAAATCACTAAAATGAACCTAACTTCCCATCAATAAAATGTAACTTTGTAGAAAAATAATTTATATACAGTACTACTATAAAATGTTAACTCATGCTTGTGCATAGAGGACAGTGTAGCCTGTAGCTCCTCCCTGTGGTCATTGAGACGACTGCATGAGTCAGGCTTTCATGGTCAAATTGTGGCAAACAAACCATTACTTCAGAGGAACAACTAGCAGATGACAACAGAAAAGCACCCCAGACCATCATGCTTCCTAATCCTTGCTTCACACTGGGAACCTCACATTCAGGAACTTGTTTTCACCCCACAATGTCTTACAAGGTACATGCAGGCAGTTCAAAATCTTAAATTAGGACTCTTCAGGCCAAAGGACAATTTGAACTGATCTAATGTCCATTCCCGTGTTTCGCTACTGACACTTGGTGTCTTGATCAAAATCGAGAGCACACATAACCAGCATGGCTACCACCGCATTTTGCAGCAACATGCCATCTCATTGGGTTTGCACTTAGTGGACTCATTTGTTTTCAACAGAATAATGACTCCAAACACACCACTAGCTTATGTATGAGATATTTGTCCAAAAAGGTGAGTAATAGAGTGCTGCATCAGATAACCTGGCCTCCACAATCACCTGATCTAAATCCAATTGAGATGGTTTGGGATGAGTTAGACCGGAGTGTGACGGAAAAGCAGCCAACAAGAACGCAACAACTTCGGGAACTCTTTCAAGATTGTTGGAAAACCACTCCAGACAACCTCATGAGGCTCACTGTGAGAATGCCAAGAGTGTACAAAGCTTGCATCGAAGCAAAATGTGGCTACTTTGAAGAACTGAATATGTATAAAACATATTCTGTGTTATTACACATTTTTCAGGATTACAATTCTATATTAGTTCTGTCATAATTTCAATGTCTTCAGTATTAATATACAATGTTTATAACAATAATAGAATAAAGAAAAAAATAATAGGCTACAGAACTCAATGGACAAACTGATTTTGCTGTATAATGAAGTGAATATCTGAATAGCACTGTCGCCTTGCACCTCCAGGGTCCAGGTTTGATTCTCGTCTTCGTGTGCATGGAGGTTGCATGTTCTCCCCGTGCTTGGTGGGTTTCCTCCGGGTACTCCAAAGACATGCAGATTAAGCTAATTGGCATTCCCGAATTGCCTATAGTGTGTGAATGAGTGTATGGATTACCCTGCCTTGTGCCCTAAGCCTCCTAGGATTGGCTCCAGGCCCCCGTGACCCTGAATACAGGATAATGCATTATAGATAGGAAGGCCAGGATTTTAAGTAATGTCTCTAACACCCCTTTTATTACAAAAAGAGGCCCTGCAGGGGTCAGCCTTGTCACTGCTGAGTAGTGAGAACACAGTGTTTGATAAAGTGTTGGTTCTGAGCCAAATAAACAACTTAAAAGAAGGAGTGCGCTACCTCCTTCTGTATGAGAAGGGCACGGATTATTGTTACCCTAATATCTGTTAGGAGCAAGTACGGTAGGGATGATTAACAATCTGTCCTTATAAATAAAAAGAATGCTGGTCTATAGTTATATAGTAACTTGTATAAAAAGCTCAGGGCCATTGATTAGTCACTATTCACACTAGACAAATTGAAAGACTCAGTAGTGTCAGGATTTAAATTAACTTAAATGTTTTTGTACCAGCAGCTTATGCACGACAACAATTACTGGAAAGAATAAGGCTACAAGGCTTACATTAGTGAGGTTTTCCAATACATACTGTAGATCAGAATCACCTCATGCCACCACTTCTGGGTACATTGCCAGTAAGCAGATGCATTTTCCTTCAACAGTTTTTCACACTTCTAGGTGCTGCACCCTATTTGCAACATGGGACTCATTTTTTTTAGATGCTTTGCCAAATTGACTGGTAAGTTATGACACATGAACACATCCTGTTGTAGTTTCAGTCAAGGCTCATTGTATTAACATTTAACATTTGCACATACTTCAACACTTTCAGTTTTCTAATGATGATCCAAGGAAATCAGTGTCTTTACGTTACACACATTGTATTGCACTGGGTCATGTAATTGGACAGTGATCCAAGCATTTCAGCAAATCACCATGTGAATGGCTAAAGGAGATAAAAGCAACATGGAGATGCTGTGGATGGAATCTCAAGAAAGCTCTGCACGAATAATTTCCCTGGAATGTCAACAAACTGAAGCAATGTTGTAATGAAATTCTCCAAAACAATTTGGGAGACTGATACACTCTCACATAAAAAAAAAAGATTTACTTTAAATTACTGTTGCTAAGCACAGCTCTAAGTTTTACTGAATTATAAAGTGGACTTATTTTTTTCTACCTGGTTTCTGAATGTGTTTTTTCCTCTCTTTTTGGTGGTGGCTTTCTTTGCATCTGAAGTTTTTGTGTTTGTATAAAAAAGTTGGATTTATGAAATTTAAATAAATAAATAAATAAATAAATAAACTTTCATTTCCACACATAGCGGAAGGAATTAACCTTAAATTCCCCACATTTGCATATTCTTTTAATCTGTGAAAATTCTACTAAATGTGTGATTACATGTGGTATTCTATCTTGATTTTTTGTTTAGTTTTTTTGTCGTGTGGCATAGACACTCACTCATAACTTCACCGCAGTAAGTTCAGTGATTACAGATTATCAGATTATTAAACTGCAAACGCATGCATTCTCCTCTTGAGCTCTGTTTATTGGATATAAAATTGCACTTTATTATAAAGATTCTAAGTATAATTTCTTTATGCAGGACTGATGATTTTGTGATCATTTTGTCCTTTTGATCGTGCAGAACTACCAGAGCAAAAACTTCTTTTTAATTCTCTATATAATTCCCTGCTACCCTAATGCACTTTTATTCTAGCATTTTACTAGTGCTTGGATACCAACAAGGTAGAAAATGTTCTGCCTGCTTCATATCTGAAATGCTGGTCTCCCAGGAATTCCTTTTATGTCTCTCACATTTAATGACAAAAAAATGGCCTCATTTGATCATGAAAGGCATTCTGTTTTTGCAGGACAATGCATGACCTCATACTGTCCACTGCACCACTTGCACGTTACAGGAACTCAGCTGAAGGTTATTTCTACATTTCAATCTGTCTTGACTTGCTCCAAACAATTTCTACCTGTTTTAAAAGAGTTCCTGGGAGACCAGTATTTCAGACTTCAAACAATCAGTTTGATCATGGCTCTGGTGTAGTGGGAAATCTTTCTACCTTGATGGTATCTACGCACTAGTGAAACACTAGGATAAGAGCATTAGGGTAGCAGGGGATTATATATAAAATATTCTCTCATTACTGTGGTCTGATTTTCTGCATAATCTATAGTCCCAGTTTGACTTGAACTTGAATATTTTCATCCTGTCTCTCTTTTTACCTACAGTGCAAATATTTTCCAAAAGACAAAGTGCAGCATGTGCAACAACCCTCTCGAGCTGCCATCAGTGTATTTCCTTTGTGGTCACTCTTTCCATCAGCACTGCTTCAAAAGTTATGCAGAAAGTGCCTGAGTGAGTGAGTGCCCGACATGCACTGGTGAAAACAGAAAGGTGATGGACATGATCATTTTAATATAAAGTACAGGTATTCTGAATAAACATACAGTATGCTACGCAATCCTCAATATATCTTACCACATTTTCTAAATTCGATTTAGTAATGGCTTTCATAAATAAATAGGATTTCCTGTTTTTTTGTTTGTTTGTTTTGCAGTTGAGACGTTCTAATGACGGCTTCTCAGTGGTAGCAGATTATTTTGGCTGTGAAATGACTTTGATAACAGATCGCCCGAGTAGGAAGGCAGGGGCTGGGAATTTAGAAGCTGATCTACAGAGAGACCTTCACATTCATACCAAAAGAAATACCTGAAAATCACATTAAGTATCAAAAATAGAAGACTATGTTTTTTTTATTTTTTATTTTGTCCTAATAAAGTTAATTATGTCCTAATAAAGAAACAAACAAAATGAATTACAGGGCACAGCTTAGTTAGTAACACATTTACAGCATTTGGCACCCTTATCTAGAGCAACGCACCTTTTTATCGCATTATACACTTGAGCATTTGAGTTAAGGGCTTTATTCATTCAAGGGACAGCAGTGGCAACTTGATGGTGGTGAGGTTTGAACCTGGGACCTTAGTCCAATATCTTAACCAACTGACCTTATGGAAATTCAGCAGGACATAATAGTTAGTTTAATATATCTTATGAGGAAGTGTCTTTTGAACAAACAGTTCCTTGCAACATCACACTGGGGTAAGCTTTTTATGTCTGCAAATGCACTGTGAATTGCAAACTCGTTGCTTTTCTTGTATGCTTTTCATTTGTAGTGTATACTGACATCGGTATGCATGTAGTTTATGCTTATAATTCTAAACTTCTATTCAGCAGCTACTCAATGAATGCATGTTCAAATGTCTTGCATTAAATAAAATGCAGTGAGGCACTTATTGTAGGAAGTCTGCAGTTTGTCGGTATTGTTTGTTTATCCTTGAAAATTGATCATTGTTTGATGCTGTAATGCAGTTCATCAAATCCAGTGAAATAAAAATGCATTCAGTCAATCTTATATTTTTTATGTTTTTTGGACAGAATGACACCTCTAACAAGATGTAGCCCATTGGACTGGAGAGGGAAAGAAATAATCCCGTAATTCTATTTTAAATGTAAGACTAAAATTAGATAATACATGCAATATGTACTGTATGTATCAAAATGATTACACAGATATACATATAATTGTTTCTAATAAAAGGACAAAATGACACATTGCAGAGTGCTAAATGTAGAGTAGGGGTGGGGGTGGGGGTGGGGGTTCTGACTTTGTGTCACATCAGACATCAAAGATATTTTCAAGTTTGTCACGGGGTAGGCTGCATGACAGATATTCTCACTTCTGACTTATAGCTTAAATAGTTACTTAATTTTAAAATAAACTTTCAAGCATTCAAGCATGTCCTAAGCATACTGACCCCACTGTTGTCCTTGTGGCTCTAAAACAGTAAAGAACAACATTATTTAATTGTTTTTGGATCTGTATTATAATGTTAATTTGATGGACGGATTTCTATAGTTGTAAATATAAGGGGATAAAAGTTAGTTTGAACATCTTGAACAGTCTTCAAGAATTCATTCTCAGTGTTTTCCTCTCTTATTCAATGTGTCTCTTCCTGTTTCATTCTCTGTCTCTCTCTTGATTGCATGTCTCTTTTTCTTCCTCTTTCTGTCTAGCTCACTTACACAAACACACACATGATGCACGCACAGGTGAATGCCATGCACTCCAACCCCAATCCTAACAGAACAATAGAAAAGTTGTGTTTTGTTGTTTTGTTTAAATGCCATGATCTCAGTATCTTGTGAGTGGCAGGAGCATTAATTGAACTTCTCACCAGTCTGTAATTTTTTTTATTAAGAACCCACCCACCTGTATGTTTCGACAACTTTCTACTGGAAAAAGCAATAACCTTTTCATCAGTTTGTGCTACAGTACGGTAGCTCTTCTATTGGATCAGACTTCACCAGTTTTCCTTCCTATTTGCAGTTACAATTTGGCCCTTCTCACAGTAGCTACATTTTTAATTACTTTTTATAATGGCAGCTGAAAGGGGTTGGTATATATTAGGCAGTAAATAAAGCTTTTTCCCTAAAAATTATGTTAAAATTATGTTATGCAGGGGGGTTGTTGGAAGCAGAAAATATGGGCATGCATAAGGAATTGAGTGACTTTGACAAGGGTCAAATTGTGATGGCTAGACGACTACATCAGAGCAAAGAGTATGGAAAGAAAACCGGTGAACTGTCGACAGTGTCATGAGTGGCCAAAGCTAACTGATGCACATGGTGTAGATCAAGTTGATGCTATGTGTGACAGAAAGGTGTCAGAACAAACAGTGCATCATCGTTATGTTGGCGAAAGGGAGGACCTAATCAATATTAGACAGGTGGTTATAATGTCATGGCTGATTGTAATATATGAATATAAAATGTGTACAAAATGCATGTATTGCTTTAAATATTCGTTTAGGCTTGAATATTTTCAAATAAAGCCATTTTACCTCACACTAACACACTGGTTTTTCCTTTGTCGGTTTGGCCTGTGAAACCACATGGCCCTGACACAGCTCACTTTCAGAATGACTGTGCTGACAAGCGTCAGATCACACAGCTGCTCCAGTTTAAATAAATGACCGTAATAATTATGTTAGAATTTTCATACCTACCAGAGTACTTAGTGCTCATCTGGATTATATTTACAATGCCAAGAGGTGACTTATTTATTGTGATGCTTCTTTGGACATGTGTTGGTAAGATTTTTTTTTTCAAATAGCTACGTTATACACCACAAACAAAAGCAAGTAATAGAATCTGATGCATTTAAATATTTCTTTATTTGCTTAAAGAACAGGGGGGGAAAAATATCAGCACACACTAGCAATTAAATTTGTATATCATACCTTTAAATCATGAAAACAGTAGAACATCTGATATTATTTTGCAGACAGGGGGGTTGATGGTGAGAACGTGACTGGAGTGTTACATGGGCGAGTGGAGCTTCGAGGACGTTATGGACTCGGTCCAGATGTGATGGAAGTGCAATGGAATAAATATCCAGCTAAAAATTCAACAAAGAAATTTATATATTTTGTTAAAAAGCCAAATGATACTACATGCATAGAGCCCTGCAAGAATGTTGATTTTAATTTACAGAATATGAGTCTTATTTTGGTTAACTTGTCACAAGCAGATGAAGGCATTTATGAGGAGAAAACTACATCAAAAAATAACACAGTTAAATATTTTAATATCACATTATCTGTGCAGAGTGAGTACCAGATTTTATATGTTCTTCTTTTGCTGTATATGATGACAATTCTTGACAGTTGGCTTGTCTATTTTTAACATACTTTTGTGTCCAGAATCTCCACCTCCATTCACCACCACTGCTTCTTTATCCTCTCATGACTCTTCAGCTCAGAAGTGTGAGATAGAAGGTGAGTTTAAGCTGATGCAGTGGTTCAGAAATGCAGGGGTCCATCCTGATAGGTTCAGACTGCGGCATACACTGTACAAATGTCAGGTTTAAAATGAGAAAAACTTACAATAAATAATAAAGATTGAATAGAGATATATTCTAGTGCTGTAACATTGTTTGTTTATTTAATTAAAACATTTTCATTCTAGGTAACATTTCCGAAGTTTGTGAAGATTCTAACTCATCACTTTCTATATTTTGTATACCAGTTTAATCTACATTTACGTATATTATTTAAAATCTGGTGGTTATTATAGGAACGTTGAATAAAACCCTGAATGCCATTTATTGTACGAATTAAATAATTCCTCTCTGTGTTATTATTTTGATACAACATGTGAACCAGTTGATGCTAAAGACATAAATGTTAAACTTTTTAAAATAGATTTTTTTAAATAAGGACAAGATCCATTGATGTAAATCTCATATAATGTTTCCAACTCCTCATTATATCACTTAATTGATTTCTGTTGAGTGGATGATAGAAATTCACATGAGCATGTAAGTTAAATCTTCAGAATGCATTAATTGAATGATTGAGAGGTGGTTAAAGATCTAAAAAGAAAAACAAAAGGATTAAAACAGATTTTAGAATAAATACATATTCTGAATAAATTTGACATGCCTCCACCCACAACATATTTCTGATTTTTAATAAACTCTTTATATGATTTTATTGCTGTTTGTTTTATAATTTAGTTATAACAGCTATAACAAGCTATAAGTAAATTATAACAGCTATAACAAGAAGTTATCTTGTTATAGCCGATCCATTTTTAAAGTAATTTCACTTCCTTTTGCTTTTCACAGTATCAGTATGCAACAAGCCCACACTTCCTCTGGTAAAAGGAAAAACACCTCTTGTGATCAGAGTAAAATATTTTCCATGTAACCTACAGGTGCTAAAACAATATTGGCCCCTTCCTGATTTTATTAGATTTTTTTTTTGTCACACTTAAATGATTAAGATGGTTTAGCATATTTTAATATTACAAAGATAACCTGAGTAAATAATACAAAATGCAGTTTTTAAATGGTGATGTAATGATTTTTAAATGAGTGAAAAAAGCTGTCCAAACCTACCTATCTGACCCTATGTGAAAAAGTAATCCCCCGCTCACTAAATCATGTATGATCTGTGATTAACCACATTTGATGGAAAGCTGAGTTAAATTTCACTTCCCACCCCAGGCCTAATTACTGTCAGACATGTTGAATCAAGAAATCACTTAAATAGAATCGATCTGACAAAGTGAAGCACGCTAAAAGATCTTAAAAAGCAACACATAAGAGAAACAAGATAATTGATGTATCTTGGAACAGTCGTGAACCTTACCAGGAGTGGCCAGCCTACCAAAATTACTCCAAAAGCACAATGACGACTCATGCAGGAGCTCAAAAAATTCAATTCAATTCAAATAAATTTTATTGGTATAGCTCTTTTAACAATTGTCATTGTCGCAAAGCAGCTTTACACAGTTAAAAGAATTATTTAAGTTTGTATGAAATGTGAATTTGTATGAATCAAAATCATCAAATAATCTCTTAGTCCCTGATGAGCAAGCTGAGGGTGACGGTGGCAAGGAAAACCTCCCTGAGATGGCAAGAATCTTAGAGATAAAGGGGAGGCATGAAATTGACCTGTAATTGGACAGCTCATAGGGATCAACTGAGACAAGATAGTGATCTGAGATAACTTCAGACTGTGGAATTGTCAATAAATTTCTTATACTTAATCCGAAGAATATTATTATCTAAAGTGTGACCTGCTTTATGAGTGCGTCCTACTACTACTACTTTACTTCTACCAAGTCCACTCACTCTCTCACTCATCATCTATACCGCTTAATCCTGTATTCAGGGTCACGGGGGCCTGGAGCCTATCCCAGGAGACTTAGGGCACATGGCAGGGTACACCCTGGACAGGGTGCCAATCCATCGCAGGGCACAGACACACACATACACTCACTCACTCACTCACTCATTCACACACTACGGGCAATTAGCCAATTAGCCTAACCTACATGTCTTTGGACTGTGGGAGGAAACCGGAGTCCCCGGAGGAAACCCACCAAGCATGGGGAGAACATGCAAACTCCATGCACACAGACATGGGAATCGAGCCTGGCTGGGAATCGAACCCGCACCCTGGCGGTGCAAGGCGACAGTGCTAACCACTACACCACCGTGCCGCCTCCTACCGAGTCCAGTATGGACATAAATGCTGTTCTAAGATGGTCTTCTGGATTCTCAATATGAATATTAATATTTCCGGCAATTAATGATTTGTCTACAGAGATGACAAGGTTTGAGTGGAAATCTGCAAATTCACAAAGAAATTCAGAGGACGGCCCTGGGGGTCTTTAAATGATCATTTGCGGGATCGACTGAGCAGACTTAATATTTGTAGCTGCACTTGTTATGTTACTATGGAGAACTTCAAATGCATTCAACTTGTGTACTGTACATGTTTTTGTACGATAGTCAGATTATCATTGTAAATAACTGCCACACCGCCACCTCTACCAGTTAGCCGAGGCTGGTGTATGTAACTGTATCCAGGAGAACTAGCTTCATTTAAAGCTACGTATTGTTTAATCCAGGTTTCTGTTAAATAGAGACCTGGATTAAATAGCAAACTGGAATTAACAATAACTGCTTTAGATGCAAGAGATTTAATATTTAACAGTTCTAGCTTCAGATCAGAGGTGCCGGCTGCGCATTCAGTGTGCACTGAATTTGTGGTCTTTCTGTTAATTAAATTGCTAAAAGAGACTTTCTGAGTCTTTCTAAATTTTTGTTTAGCTCGGGTAACAGACAGTCTAAATATCATGAACCCTGAGTGACAACTCTATGCAGCGTGACGACTCTATACAGCATATAAACTCTAAAGAACTAAATTGAAAACTAAAAGGACCCAGAACAACATCTAAAGAACTGCAGTCCTCACTTTCCTTAAGATCTGTGTTAAGTTCAGTGTTCATGGTTAATCAATAAGAAAGAGACTAGGCAAAAATGGCATCCATGGGAGAGTTTCAAAGCACAAGCCATTTCTGACCAAAAAGAACACATTGACTTATTTTGCCAAAAACATCTTGATTATCCCCAAGATTTTTGAGCAAAAATTCTGTGGACTGATGAGACAAAAGTTTAACTTTTTGGAAGGCATATGTCCAGTTACACCTGGCATAAAACTAAGACAGCATTTCATAAAAACTTCATACCAACATCATGATGACAGTCATGATGGTAGTGTGATGGTCTGGGGCTGTTTTGCAGCTTCAGGACCTGTATGACTTTCCACAAATTCTGTGCTCTATCACCAAATGAAGGAGAATGTCTGGCCATCAGTTCATGACCTCAAACTCAAGCTCACATAACTAGGACAATGATCCAAAACACACCAGCAAGTCCATCTCTGAATGGTCGTTCATGTTGGACGACCCTCCAATGTGGCTGAATTTTAACAATTTGCAAAGAAGAGTGCCTCAAAATGTCTCCACGGCGATGTAAAGGACTAATTGTCAGTTAATGCAAATGCTTGACCTCAGCTAGCACAACCAGTTATTATGTTTAAAGGCAATTACTTTTTGACATAGGGCCAGGTAGGTTTGGACATCTTTTTTCCCTCAATAAATGAAAGCATAATATAAATATATTAATATAATGTACCTGTATAAAAGCAAAAAAGGAGAAGGCAAATATTTTTTCACAGCACTATAGATGCACACATTAGAAATAATGGTGAATATTCTCAGCTCTGCCTAACACTAGGGGATTCATGCATGCTTTTCATTTCCCGTGTATACAGATTAACACCTTTGGTTTGTAGACTGTGGATTTTACACATGTTCATGCCATTCAGCATACAAAGTTGCACTTTAATTAATAAATCCAATTTCAAATGTCAGGCAATAAATATAAAGAAGTGAAGCACATATCATTGAAAACTTGTTATTTGTCATGTTAAACTGTAGTAGAAATGTAATGAAGTACAAATACTTTCTAGTTGTATTCAAGTTGCATTTTCACGTACTGTATATGTACTTTGTTATTTATATTTCTGGAAACTTTCACTCTTACTCCAATACATTTCTCCAAAGCATCCTTGTTACTCATTACTGGACCAATTCAAGTTGGTAACATAATTGACTGTCTTTTGCCAAGAACCAACTACACAAGTCATCACAGTAGAATCAACGATGCCTGAAACCATCATGAAAGCACCTGCTGCAGACTCTGCTGCTAATGTGACAACTCTGGTAAAAGACAATGACCATGACCATGACTACAGTGGTTAACTCTGTGATCTGATGGTGTCATACTGTAGACCTGTGGCTTTATTTGTAAGAAATGTTTTTATGTGTTGAATTGAAAGATACTGCTTACTGCATGAGGTGCCTCTTATGCCTACTCAAAGTCACTGAAACATTAGCTGTCAAAAAATCCCCGTCCGGTGGCGGCAGAGGAAATATTTTAATTATTTAATTATTATTCACATCTTTAAAAACACCATACCCTTTGTTGTACTTGAGATTTCCTCTGTACTAATCATCTAAAAACTCAGTTGTTATAGGGTATTATATGCTTTACTATAAGAAAGTGACAATAAGGCTTTTTTTAATTTCATTTCCAATACATTTTATATCAGATACTTTAGTACTTTTACTCAAGTAATATTCTAAAAGGTGACTTTAAATGCTAAGATACTTAACTTAAGTATCGCTTCCAAATACTTGACTGTAATACAAGACTGGATTTACATTAATGTTACTAAAGTAAATATGCATACACATTTATATTTTCTATGCTAATATATAATATAATAATATAATCTATATTAGCATAGAAACCACAGCTACCAAACATCTGCCAGTATGGTGATGCTGTGTATAGTAAAATCAATAAACATATTTAAATGTTAACGTCCACTTTCACAACTGAAATCCTGTGCATGAACTATGTTATGTAGAGTTATGTTTCGAGTTATTTCTAAATGAATAAAAGGTTTGAACGGATAATACAGATACAGAATGAGTTAAATTTGTGTGGACAAAAATGTGAATACAGTGCCGTGAAAAAGTATTTGCTTCCTCCCTCATAGCATACTGTATTTGTCACACAGATCATCTGTTCTAAACAATGGTCAACTGCCCTATTTAGGTACGGTTGGCTTTTATATTTGATTCAAGCTGTGTCTGATAACACTATACTCTCATTGCCATTACCTTTTCAAACACAGAAACCTCATCTTCACCAGGTCACGATACAGAATGTTCATAGTACACGAATGTACAAAAATGCATCATTCAGCAACAATGCCAAATAAAAAATTATGCAGTTACTAGTCAAAGAGCTTCAGTTTATTAAGCATCAGAATGTGGAACATGTGTGATCTCTGTGATTCTGTTCCACAAGGGCTATGTGTAGAACCTGGGTACCTGACATTCTCCTACGATTTTCACACACAACTGTTTCTACAGTTTACACAGAATGTTACAAACATAAGCGACACTTTTGTGGGTGGAAATACTTTTTCATAAGCGAGACAAAAGGTAAACTACCAGATCGGTTTGAACTGCCAGGAAGGATGCAGCACTCATATAATTACTCACATAATTAAATAGAGCCTGTTTGAGTTGCTATAGACTTCCTGGCAGCTCAGGCAAGTCTGGTCATTCTCATCTGATCTCTCTTTTCAGATCCTCTTCTCACATGATATTCAAGCTCTTCTTAGTTAACTCTAAAGGTTCTTGTGAGTGTCTCTCATGGAAGTCCAGTCTTGTCAGTGAAATATAATTTCTATCACTCACCTATTGTAAGTTCATCTGTAATTTTTATGTATACAGTACTTTGGATGTCATTCCCATCGTAGATGCCTCCCATTGAGCTCTTCTAGTAAATGAGGGACCAGTTTGATGAAGAAACTCCAATGGATGACAACATGGTCATTCAGGATGGTACAGATTGTTTGTCCTGTGCGTTTCTTGTCTTAAGCAACAAGTACTTTGTCATTCTGGTCCCCTTTTTTTCTATTTCTGTCCTTCATTTCCTTCCTTTCTCTAACTTTCGTAATCACTAATATGCTCGCTGTTACCAGTTCCCAATCTTTGGTAAGGATTTGTACAGCAAGTAACCAACCACCCTCAGCCAGGATCCAAAACATTGATTAATAGAAGTTGGGTTCCATTGTTATTTAGGTTTTCCTGTCCTCTTGTACAGTACTGCTGTACTTTGATTTGGAAGGTGTTGGGGTTTTGCTTTGTACTTTGTACACCTGCTGAGAGCATGTTAATATGATTGTCAATTGAAGTGCACCTATAACTTTAATCCCCTTTGGGTCTGTTGAAGTTTTCAAACTAGTTGATGACTACAGTGAGATGTTCTCAACTTGAGAGGTTTCAAGACTTTTCTCTGAAAACATGTTCGCTTGGAAGTGGTTCCCTATCACAGGGAGACAGTCACCACATATTATTGGGCCAAATGTGGTCTCACAGAGGCAAATTAGATATGGAAGGTCCATTGTGAGGGTTAAATATATTAATCAGCTTGAATAAAGGTTGGACTATCTAGCCATAAATTTCTTAAAAGTTTAGAGCCCACCATGGATTTACTAGCCCTGGACTGCCATGGATTCACAAGTCCTAATTGTCTATTAAATGTAATTCTGCCTCTACAGATGATACCACTCACACTGCATTCAAATAATATATAAAAAACATATTTAATTTGCTTTATTTTATTTTTTAAAATAAACAATAATCTAAAATATATATAGTCTGGAAGGCGCAATGGGGAAATTTTTTTACATCCTGTGCACAGATAATAAATTGACAGCAAAGCATGCAAATGTATTAATGAATTTAGAGCACAGATTAATATTTCATGGGTGCAGATTAATAGATTGAGAGCAAATCATGTATGTAAATGAATTAGTAAATCAAGTGCATGAATTAATATTTTGAGAGCATAGCGCGCAACTGGATTATTAAATTTGAGAGCACTGATTATAAAACAAGAACAAGGTTTAATATATTGCCGAGAGCACAAGGTAATAAGGATATTAAGTAAGTCTTACTTATTTTACCTACATGTAGTAATTAGATATATTTAGATATTTTCATAGATTTTGTTGAATTATAGATCTGTCATATTTTCCTAATAGGAGGTGAAATCAGATGTAGACAAACATGCAGAATGATTTTTGTAATTTTATACCAGGGAAGTTTAGATTGGAATTGAGAGGTGCTGCTTGTATTGTTGATCGCTCCAGCTAGTGATACAGAGAGACATGGACAGAGAGAATAAATGTTATCTGAACAGAACAATATTGTCATTTATTAATTAGAAAGGTACAATGGGAGAGGGGTGAAAGCATGCAAACGCATTAATGAATTAGAGGGATTGATTAATGAAATCTTTATTAATCCATGCTCTGGATTTATTTGTCCATGTGCATGCTTTAGAAAGGACAAGAAGGTTTTGAACAAAAATAATGAGACTGATGACATTTATTATTTGTCAGGGATAACCTCTTGAGGGCGCTCTGCACCCATGGACCTCTTTTTTGTGTTTTGGGACTTCTATTTTAACTTGAGTTAGTTGTTTCCTTTTTCACAGTCATCTAATCGAATGTCAAAATGACATCAGGGAGTAGTGGTCTCCCCTAAATTTTTGAGGGTGCTATGACAACACCCGTGAGGTGGTTGGACTTTTTGGACAGTCACCTCGCCATCCGGCTTGATGCTGAATGCAATGCAGAGCACGTGGGAGAGAGACAGGAGAGAGGTCCTGCATGGAGTCCTGGAGGGAGACTGGTGGAGATGAGCCAGCAGCGCAGCATGCAATAAAATGCATGCCTTTTAAAAGAGCCAATGACTATGGAGGAAGGAACAAGGGTTTAGAGTCCGGCAGCATCCAGGGTGAGGAGAATCCACATACCTCATGGTGAAGCCTGGAAGACGATGTGATAGTACTATGGTGGCTGCATGGCATCCAGCATTGAGCCAAAGTGCTTGCAGTACACATGCGTATTTGCCGAGCTCCACACCTAGAGGATCCTGCAGTATAGAGGGTGCAAGAGCTTGTGATACAGCTACTGTAGCTCAACTCAAAATGGATGTTGAGAGGGAGAACTTTATCGCCAGATTATACTTTGAGATAACGCAATTTTTTTCAGTGCTTTGCCCTGAAAGTTATAATAGCTCTGTAAGTGTTGTTAGCCCTGGAAGTCCAGTTTGCTCTTTTATTCTAAAGGCCCTGTTAAATCTGAATGCTCTAATGGCCCTTTAAACTGTTCTGTTTCCTGACAGTCTGGAAATATCGAAAATACCACCTCTTGTGTCATGCCTAGCCCTGTCTCACCCAGATACTGTACCCTCTCCACCTAGCTTAGCATTGTTCCCTATCGTGGAGGATATGCTGCTGTTTCTGCTGGCTGAATGGGAGAGCGGTACACTACTTCCACCATCTAGCTGTGGAGACATTATGCTCACTCCACCACCCGGCTTTGTGTGCACTCCACAGATTAAAAAAATGCTTTATATAGTAAGATTTCTATTGTGTATTTAAAATATATTTGTTAGTATGTTTGTCAAATTTGTATATATTAAATGTGCAGGCTATGCATATTTGTTCTAAAGTTAATGATCATAGTTTACTTGTGTTTGCATCATTGCACTGAAATTAGTACATTACTTTTTGTTTAAAACTACTATGTCTCAAGTGTCTCTTTCTTGAAACTCTTTATGTTTTTTTTTTTTAAATCACACATATGGATTGCCTGGACGGTCCGTACGAAACACTGATAGTGGCAGGAGTGTTGTGGCAACAGTGTTGTAGATTGTCCTCTGGTTATCATGATGCACAAGTTGCCGAATGGTTTTGACATTTTTGTTGGTTGAGCTTGTTGAAGGTCTTCCTGATCTCTCGTTGTTTTCCAGTGATGTTCTTCCCCTCTTAAAGTGTACGTGCCACTCAGAACACCTCGAATGACTCATTGCAGCATCGTCATAAACTTGCAAAATCATGACAAACGTCTCGGTGGCAGATTTGCCCAGTTTCACACAGAATTTCATGCACCAGTTGCACAATGTTCACAATACAATGTCTTTTGTCGCAGTGGTACAGTGCTCCCTGTGACTGTGCTATCTGTTGGCTTGTTACAAAACCAGTTTTGAAACTTTTTGATACCACCTCTTACACATTGTTTTAATTCTAATCAGCAGAAATATTTCATCCTGTCAGATCTACACAATTAATAATAATTATAACACCAAAGAAACTATGACTTACTATATGAACAAGTAGATTCTCATGAATGATTTCAGCATGATGCAATACTTAACACCTAATTTACCAAAAGGCTTTGTACATCTTGATGTCTTCTGAATAACTTCTCTGTTATTACAGGCTTTGAACATTGTTTTAATAGATACGTCAGAAAATCTGACTCATTTTATTCAGAAATTAAATGAAGAAGCATTGTTCTTGTGTATTCTGCAATACAGCGACAAACCTTGAGCAATCCTTCTCTAGATTCAAGCAATAAATAACTGCAATTTCATTTGATATTTCATATTTCCTTTTTGGAGCATACATATCACACGTAGGGAAACATATCACAAAAGTAAATTCCAGTTCCAAAAAATTTAATGTAGAAATGAAGTATGCATATCTAACACAGCTCAAAGGTCACCAAATAAATAACTCAACAATGGATACATTAGGCCTACATTTTATTGAAGAGCAAATAGAATGTCCCTGGAGAACTAGGCATGTGTGTTTCTTAGATAAATTAGTTAAATTTGTTAGCCTCCATTTAGCTAGATGGACTAGCCTCATTTCGCGCCGACAGAGATGCAGCTCTGTGTGGTAAGACTCGCGTGAGGCTTGTGTGTTTACATCAACATGAAATGGTGTAAGAACTCTGTGCTAGTTTCCAGTTATAAACTCATCCCTGGTGGAGTTTGTGACTGTTAGATGTAGACCTTTTTACTTACCATGGAAATTCACCACCGTTTTCATTATCGAAGTGTACATTCCACCTAATGCTAATGCTAAGGAAGTGCTATGGGACAAACAGTTCCCATAGCACTTCCTTAGCATTAGCATTAAATCAATGGAGTTCATTAGATCAATGAACTGCAGAACACACACACGGATGGACTGTTTATTGTTTCTGTAGATTTCAACCTTACACATCTCAAGTCAGTGCTTCCTTAATTCCATCAGTATGTGTACTTTGCAACAAGCAAATCCATGCTGGATCTTGTATACACAAACATCCCGGCGCATATTGGCCAGAGCCCCGCCCCCACCTCTGTTATGCTAATTCCAGCATACAGGCCACTTGCCAGGCATTCAAAACCGGTTCTGAAGCAGGTGAAAACCTGGCTAGCAGAAGCCAGTGCGTGCACTTCTAAAGGCCCATGACTACGCCTTCAGAGCGGGGAACAAGGTGGCGCTAAGAACAGCAAGGGGCAAACTTTCCCAGGCCATCAAAGAGGCGAAGCACGCACACGTCCAGAGAATCCACAAACACTTCAGGGACAGCGATGACACAGGACACATGTGGCAGGGCATACAAGCCATCACAAACTACAGAATGACATCACCTGCCTGTGACAGTGACGGCTCCCTTCCAGATGCGCTGAACAACTTCTACACTCAGTTTGACATGCAGAATGTCCTGAACAGCTGGCAGATGTCCTCACCGACATCTTCAACATCTCTCTGAGTCTTCTGTGTCCTGTTTCAATGACTACCGTCCTGTTGCACTTACACCCATCGTCATGAAATGCCTCGAGCGGCTCATCATGAGACACATCAAAACCTGCTGCCCCTACACTAGACACGTATCGTTCTAACCGTTCAATGGACGACGCCATCTCCGCTACACTCCATCTTGCCCTCATACACTTGGACAATAAGGACACCTCAGCCATCCATCTACTCAACAAAAAGGGATTGGACTGATAAACACACACACACACACACACACACACACACACACACACACACACACACACACACACACACACACACACATTATCAATCAGATTAACTCCACTACCTCAAAACATTGAGACTGGACTGATCAATCATCACACGTGCAAACACACTGATCTACACTATCAAAACTATTGTACACACCAACCTGTAAATGCTCTTTTGCACGATATTAATCAATTACCACTTTGCACAAACTATTTTTTATCTTTGCTGCTAATTACAAGGAAGGTTTACTGTTTCAACTCACTGGTCCCACTACGTCAACTCATCACTTCATTACCACAGAGTATTGTAATGTCATGTTGTTGCATTGTCAGTTTGTCGCTCTTGTTTTGCACATTTGCAGGTGCACTTTATGTTGTCTCTTTTGTATAAAAACGTAGATAAGTTCTCTGTTTAACTTAAAATGTAAATCTGTCTTGACCCAGCTAGCCGGCTAATTAGGTCTCTAAGTTAGCTAGTTTTTCTGTTAATTTATGTTGTCATGTCAATCTGTCTTGTCTCAGCTAAAGCCAGCTAATTACAGTAGTTAGCTAGTTAGTTTTTGTTAATTTATGCTGTTAAATGTATGTTGTAAGGAACACCTTGGTCCTGGACCTGGAGAAACGTTGGTTCACTGTGTATTGAACTGTATATGTTTGAAATGACAATAAAACCCTACTTGACTTGACTATAACTGAATTTAACTCAGGCATTTGTTTGTATAATACATAATGTATCTGTCTAAATAAAATATTTAACATGGATATCAAGCACAGTATAGTACAGCTCTGCTGATTCCATACATCATCTCTGCTCCACTGTTCGGTTACGCTGTGGGGAGATTTGAACACAACCAGTAATGTGTCATTTGCGAACGAATTGACTCTTTGAACAGAATAATTTAGGTGAACATTGAGAGTCGACTCCCATATCTGAAGAGACGTAATATATATTTTTCATGATTTTAAAAAGATTATTTTCTATTCATGGGTGAAACTTGAACACTGTTCGATGATGTAATCCAGTTGTATAACATGGAGTTCAATAAAATGCATTTAGTGAATCTAATTATTAACATCTAGTAATTTTAAACGTTACGTAAACCAAACAATAAGAATAACGCAATGTATCCTTTATAGTAGATTGATTTTGTATGAAAGATACTGTAATGTGTACAATATTGGTAATAATAATAACAACAACAATGCCTAATGCGTTTTCCAATTTATTTAAGCGAAAGGTGTAGTATAATTTGGTCAGCACAGTAGAAAGTGTCAGTGAGCCGATTCACACTGACTCGGTGATACTGATTCACACTGATTCATCCTTCATGCAAGTCTCGCGGAAATCATCGCGAGATTTAAGATTGTCGTCCCCTTGGTAACAGTACACCACACTGTTTACATGGAGAGGTCTGAGCGACAAAAGGTAACATTGCTGCACAATCATATTAGATTTTATGCAGTGACCCGAACAATAGCTGTTCAATAGCGTTTATATTGATTTACATGACATTTTATTTAAAAGCGTTGTATACAACTAAGTTAGCTATCAGTGATGGCTAACCGTTGTTAGCAGCGAGTGTGCTAGCTGGTTAGATTCGTTTAAACTGAACACAGACTTGTTAGGTTGGCAATAACACGTGATTTTAAGTTCAGTATATAAAAATAAAATAGTCTAAAACTTGGTTACAGACTCAGCTCATCGCTAACCAGCCCTACGACGAGACCCTGGACATCAACGACTCAGAAGAGGTGGCCAGTTTGTACACACCTACTCCACGACAAGCAGGTCATCTCAGGATCTTAATGCTGGACTGTTTAACACATTTCTAGTACTGCTATATCACCCTATTTTATGATTTCAGTCTTTAGAAACACAAGCCGACAGCAGCTGAATAACATGGCCAAAACTGGCAGTGATGAATTTGAAGATGGTGCCAAGGTACAATAAGTCTGCTGTTCACTGCATTAGATTCACATTCATTTCTTCTTCATCCTCTTTGTTGTTTATCGGCTGTTGGAATCCGGTAGGTAGGTTACATTACCACCAACTGTAGATCTCATCCTCCCTCATCTTCCCCTCCTCTTAAATCTGATTTGTCAGGCCAGACCTTCTTAAAAATATTTAATGCATGTGAACTTGAACTCCTGAACTCTTCATCTGCTTTATCCGGTACTTCCACACCCTCTTTCTTCTAGACTCATTTCCTCCCAGTACCACTCAGCATCTAGCTGGAGTTCTGTAGGTAGCTTCACTGCCACCTACAGTATAAATCTCACACTCCTCAGCTTCCTGTCCTTTAAAGCAGATTTTCCAATCCAGTCTTCCTCAAAAAATACATTTAAATGCTTCCTTCCCTGACCAGTGACTGCCATTTCTAAAACACTCTTACCATTGCCTTCTACTCTCCCTAATTTTTGGAGCTGTGCCACCATGCATTATCTAGCCTTTGTTGAATATATTTCCTGCACATGAGCAATGCATGCTTGATAGTCTCACTTTCATGGCATTTCTCACAGTCCTGTTGGGTATTTACCTGCTATAAATCGAGTGTTATTAAAAATATGATCTGAACCTCGGACTGTGAGTGACATCTGATACTGAATAAATACTGACAAGCAGATTATCTGTAAACCCTTCAGAAAATTTTTCTTTATGTGCTCTGACCTGTCTTGTTGACCTGTCAGTTAACACTGCACACGTCTATGGCATTACTTGCTATGTCAGCATTAGCCCTCCTTATCAGTTCCTGGCTAGATTCTAAGCACTGCATTTGTATGTAAAAATAAATTTGCTTTGAATTTATACTAACATTTTACAGCAAAAAAAGAAAGGTCCATCTGCTGGTCCACGTGAAATTACTGAAAATAACGATGAAGACGACGATGACGATGAAGACGACGATGATGATGATGATGATGATGACTCAGATGAGACAGAGTCAGATGAAGATGATGGGGAGCCAGGATCAGCTCCGGAAGGGTAGGAACTGTTGTGAGAACATTTTAACCCCATAACACTTTCTTGGTCATCAGTTGAGTTATCAGTACCTTTTTTGATTTTTGCATAAATGTTTCACATGATAATTGCTTTTGCACATTGTGAAGAAAAAAATAGGTGGTTTCTTGTGTTTTGCAAAATGTGCTTCAGGTTACAACTAAAAATCTAGCATTCATCACAAACATTCAGGCCACCAGGTTTATAATTTTTATTGTTAAAGTTTAGAGGTTTCTTGATATCACAAACCTTTTACAGATTTTCTGAATGTAATTTTCTTTAGTAATATACATGGTCTCTCTTATTTTGAAAAATGAATTCCTTATAAAAATGAAGAATTATTTAGATTAATAAGACTAAATCCAACAGCTTTCCCCCACTCAGATGATTACTGAACTAAGACAAATGGCTACTGAACATTATGTTTGTTTTTGGATATTATACAGTGTCAGACAAAAATGTATACACACTTCAGGAAAAGAAGACTTTGTATAAACATTTTAGTAGTAAATGTATTGCTATATGCTATATAATATAATATTATGATAATGTTGTTAGCCTTTGAGCTGCTCCTATTTTTCTTTTCCTGAAGTGTAAATTTTTTGGCTGACTCTGAATATACAGTACATTTAATATATATATAAAAAAAAACTTAATATTTAATACTGTATGAATACTTTCCAAACTCAGTGAAGTTTGTCTCTTTGTTTGCGTGTGTCCTGATCTGAGTGTGTGTGTGTGTCTCTGTGTGCCTACAGAGCGTACGATCCGGCAGATTATGACCATCTACGTGTCACATCAGATATTAAAGAACTTTTCCAGTACATCACACGGTAATATGTTTGACAGTTCTCACACAAATCCCACACAAACCACAGATACTGAAATTGTTGGAACATTGCGTAAAAATGGAAATACATTTACCAATATTTTCTTATAATCTGTTACAAAATTTAATTCATATCTCTGGCTATCTCTTTCAGTTACACATCACAGACTATTGAATTGGACCATAAGCTGAAGCCCTTTATTCCTGACTTTATTCCAGCTGTAGGCGACATCGATGCTTTCCTTAAAGTAAGTAAAGTTGTTATAATAATAATATGTGTCAAATAATAGAATAATTTGTAATCATGACAATACTTGGAATCGGAGCTTTAAACATTCTGTTTGTTTTTCCTTATGTTTCAGGTTCCTCGGCCAGACGGAAAAGCAGACGGTCTGGGCTTGCTGGTGTTGGATGAACCATGTACTAAGCAGTCTGACCCCACTGTGCTCTCCCTGTGGCTTTCTGAGAACAGTAAACAGCACAATGTTACTGTGAGTACGCATACACTCGTACACACTCTCAAACAATGAATCCCTGTCTGACATGCAGTGCACAAACTTATTTTAAATTGATTTATATACTGAAGCATTGCTTGCAAGAGCTAGTTTGTGTCTGTAGATACGTTCTTATTCTTTCCGCTCATCAAAAAAACACACAAAAATATATCTTTATAGGAAGTGAAAGTGAAGAGTATTGAGAACCCGCAGAAGAACCCAAAAGCTATAGATAACTGGATAGAGAGCATCAGTGAACTGCATCGCTCCAAGCCACCAGCTACTGTACACTACACCAGGTACGGACAGTAGCGTACTGTACAATGCTTTACAGAAGCAACAAATTGGTTCAGTTGGCACAGCGATTCAACATGAGCAGTTTTTTTATTCAATATGATGTCTTAAATTAGTTCCTGTGTGTTTTCTCCTCAGACCCATGCCAGACATCGATACCCTGATGCAGGAGTGGCCACCTGAGTTTGAGGAGCTTTTAGGCAAGGTTGGTTTTAGCAAATCTTTGAAACCTAATTGTATGCACAGTACCAGTCAAAAACCAGTATAATCTTATAAGAACAGTATTGTTAAGTGCATGTGCGAAAACCTTTAAACACCATGATGAAACTGGCTCTCATAAAGACCATAATAGGAATGGTAGACTAAATACCTCTGCCGTAGAGGAGAAATTCATTTGGCGTTACCAAAAAAAAAAAACCAACGCCTCAGATTAAAGCCAATGTGAAGGTTTTACAGAGCATAAGTAGCAGACACATCTCAATATCAACTGTTCAAAGGAGATTATTGCATATTGTAGATGCCATCTTAGACATAATCTTTACAAAGTGTATTTCTCAGTAATGTGTACATTAATCAATGTACAAAAGAATCAGCTCCTCTCTCTCTCTCTCTCTCTCTCTCTCTCTCTCTCTCTCTCTCTCTCTCTCTTGCTCCCAGGTGAATCTCCCCACAGCCGATATTAACTGTGACCTTGCAGAGTACATTGACATAATCTGTGGTTAGTTATTTAATTTCTTTTTTATTCATTCATTTGTTCGTTTAAGCCCTGCATTGGAATTTCATTTTAATCTGCAATTTTTCTTTTAGGTATCTTGGACATTCCAGTCTACAAGAACCGAATTCAGTCTCTCCACATCCTGTTCACACTTTATTCAGAATTCAAAAACTCCCAGGTTTGTTTGATTGTCTGGCCTTTATGTGCTCCTTTATGAAATGTCAGCTTTCTCTGCCTCACAAGTGGCTGCCTAAACAACCCCTGAAACAACAATTGCATGCAAAGCGTTAATGTCCGATCATTTATTCTGCAGTGACAAATCTGTTATTACAGAGGTGAGTTAAAAGGTTACAGTTTAGAGGGGGTTGTAGTGTCAACCTCACTGTGTTCACAGGATCCTACTTGCATCATAGCAACTCCACTACACAAGTCTGAAATAAATAAGCTGTAAAATTCATATTATTTATTACTAGAAGGTCATGTCTGAGAGTGTCGCGCTACCTGTTGTGAAATAATGTATTATATTTTAGGTCAAATAATTTTCAAGAGCTTCCTGCCTTTTACTTAAGGATAATTTTAGCATCTTAAACATCTTTTACATCAACATCAGCTGCTCTTGGAAGTCATTTATATGCTTGAGATCTATCGAGTAGCAACATCAGACTACAATCACAAACACTACAATGGTATATTATCCATCTACTCATGCACTGTGTAACTATTTCTACACTCATGTAGCCTTCAGAGCTAAAAACTGTTTAAAAGTTTAGAGGAAATGTTTTTAGAAAAAAAAAATCTGATAAACTTCTGCTTTCCTGTGAAAACACTTTAATGTCATATGGAACTTTTACATGTCTGTGTGAAAGACCAGTTTTGCATCACAGTTGATGAGACTACGTCACTGAATATTTTTGTTTTCTTGTCCTTAGCACTTTAAGGATCTGGCAGAGGGTCATAAGTCCGACACGTCATCCACTCAACATATCGCTACTACAGAGGCAGAGACATTGACACTAGAGTGATCTTTCTCTCTTTCTCCCACCCCTTTACTCCTCTGCTCTCTCTCTTTCTCGTTCTCTCTCACACCCACACACAGCACACGCGTATGTGAACCCATAAAGACCCCACGAAAGAGCCGTTAAGTCTCTAACGCCACTCCACCCCCGCTCCTCCCACTACAAGACAAGTGGCAGCAGCATTAAGTTCACTTCAGCAGTCTGTAAATAATTTTTTTATCTTTTTTTTTTTTTTTTTTTACAAATGTCTGTATATATATTACATTTTTACCAAATAATGTAATGTAGCAAGTATTTCTCTATGCTGTAATATTTACAAATAAAGATTTCCCCTCAGATACAGTGATGCAGTATTGTTTTTTTTCCTCCTTATTACCAGATTTGTCTGTGTGAAACCACGTGGTGCTGACATCAGCTCACTTTCGCAATGACTGTGCTTATAAGCGTCAGAACATTGTGCTGCTCTAGTAAGTAGTATTGATACTCAAACATTCATGCGTAGCAGAGTGTTTGGTCTTCAGCTGTGAAATGGGTTTAGAAAGATAGGACGACAAATTAGGATTATATTTACAATGCCAGGAGGTGACTTCTTCATTGTGATGCTACTTTGGACACTTATTGGTGAGACTTTTTAAATTTTTTTGTATTACATTGATGAGCAAAAAGAAATGTTTTTTTTTCAACCTTAGAAAACTTCTTCATACACAAGGTTAAAAATGAGCACTTGCTACCAGCATTCAAAATGTGTATATCATGACCTTAAATCATGAAGACAGTGGAACATCTGATATTATTTTGCAGACAGGGGGGTTGATGGTGAGAACGTGACTGGAGTGTTACATGGGCGAGTGGAGCTTCGAGGACGCTATGGACTCGGTCCAGATGTGATAGAAGTGCAATGGAATAAATATCCAGCTAAAAATTTAACAAAGAAATTGATATATTTGGTTAAAAAGCCAAATGATACTACATGCATAGAGCCCTGCAAAAATATTGATTTTAATTTACAGAATTTGAGTCTTATTTTGGTTAACTTGTCACAAGAAGATGAAGGCATTTATGAGGAGAAAACTACATCAAAAAATAACACAGTTAAATATTTTAATATCACATTATCTTTGCAGGGTGAGTACCATGTTCTTCTTTTACTGTATATGATGACAATTATTGATCACTATTTTGTCTGTTATTAACACACTTTTGTCTTTTGATGATAATTTTTAAGGCTAGAATCTCCATTCACCACCACCACTTCGTCATCTTTAAATAATGCATCAGCCAAGCAGAATGATACAAAAAGTGAGTTTAAGCTGCTGCAGTGCTGCATTTTTGTTCCTCAATGAGAACAAAAATACCACACAGTTGTGAACCTGACCAGTTCAGACTGTGGGACATGCAAACTGCTGACCTGCCATCTCTAGGGTTTACAGAGAAAAATATCCAAATCATATTAGCTGTAGTCTGGAAAAAATGTTTTGTTGATGGTAGAGGTCAGTGGAGATCTGATAGAAAAGCAACAGCAAATCTTGTTACGCCTGGGGTATGGCGAAGAATATCTTTGAATGCACAACACATCAAACCTTGAAGCAGATGTGCTAGAGCAGCAGAAGACCACACCAAGTGCCAGTCCTGTCAGCTAAGGACAGGAAACTGTGGCGACAATTCGCAATCACAAAAAAAGTCACAAAACAGCAGATCGGAGAAATGTTGCCTGGTCTGATGAGTCTCATTTTCTGCTGCAACATTCGGATGGTGGGGTTAGAATTTGGAGTAAACAATATGAAAGCATGGACCCATCCTGCCTTGCATAAACAGTTAAGCCTGGTGGTGGTGGTGGTGTGATGGTGTGGGGGGTGTTTTCTTGGCACACTTTTGGCCCCTTAGTACCAGTTGAGCATCTTCTAAATGCCACAGCCTACATGGGTATTGTTACTGACTATGTCCATCCCCTTATCACCACAGAATATTGTGCCATGTCACAAAGCTAAAGTCATCTAAACTGTTTTTGAATATGACACTGAGTTCACTGTACTCAAACGGCCTCCGCAGTCACCAGATCACAATCTAATGGGGCACCTTTGGGATGCGATGCGTTATGGATGTGCAGCTGATAAATCTGCATCAACTGCATGATGCTCTCATGTCAACACCCATTGAAATGTCTGAGGAATCACTCCATCACCTTGTAGAATTTATGTTACTACTAAAGGGTGTTCAAGTCAAACTGGGATTTTGGATTGTGTAGAACACAGCTTGTCTAATGCAGACAACCTACTTCATGTTATTGTCATGTCTGAAACATTGCCCTCCCTGAAACGTCTTTAATCACCCAAACAGGTGTAAATAACTTGGAGCGATGTCACGGCTGTATGGTGGATGTGCCAGTAACTCCCAGCCATGTGCAAGTGGTGTGGTGGGCAGTATGAGGTTGTGCATTGTCCTGTAAAGAGAACTCCTTAGGTGATCAAACCGCGTGATTTTTTTCCCCCTGAGAGCATTGCACTTGCTGAATGTTTGCGGGAACAACTGCAGTGAGCTCCGAGCCACCTCGGATGGGATTGTACAGACTTCTTTAAAATGTGTACACTGTTCAAATGTTTTATTGCGGCTGAGAGTCTCATCACTGTACTGCACATGAAGTATTCTGTACATGTCATTCTTCTTCTTCCTATTATTGTTATTATTATTATTATTGTTGTTGTTGTTTTTTTCTGTATGTTGACTTATTTCTCTAGAAAAACAAGTAAAACACAAATGCCATTATCTTATACCTGATAAAATAGTTTAAACAGAAAACCCATGTTGTAGCAATTATCCTATTATAACTTTTTTATTTACTTTTTTTTTTCTCACTCTAGGTACAACCCGACAACCCGACAACTCAACAACTCATGGGCACATTGAAAAAATGTTGTTCCCAGCTGGATTCTCACTTATCGGTCTCCTGGTTTTGTGCATCATTTTAGTTTCTATCTGTAAATGTTATGGTAAGTGTAGGAGTCATTATAGGAACGTGAACTTCATTTTTTTTTTTTTACTGTAAACTACAAACAAATAGGAAAAAGTGCAATTATAATGATATTTAATGATGTCACCTCATTGTTATATGACAACTGATTTTGATTCTTTTATGGTAAAAGCTCACATGAACATTTAAGTTAAACCTTTAGAATTCAATGTATGACTGAATGAAATGAATCCAGTATGATCGATCCTCCTCAGATGATTTATTACTTGTTTTATTTTAGGTCGAAGAAAAATAAAACCTACTCCACCAGAAGGTAAAATCTTTTACACATAATGTATCATATTGTAAACAACCCCCATGGTTTAAAATCATCTCACTTTCTTTTGTTTCCCACAGAACCCATTTACAACGAGCCGTCGTTTCCTCAGGTAAAAGGATCAACATAATGTAAAGTCAGAGAGAAATATTTAACATGAGACCTGGATGTACATTCTTGACATAATTACTTTTGAAAAATTCCCTAAAAATATTACTGTTGTGAATATGTTCAATGTCTATATTACAACAGTAACCTTTGACTGAAGCATGAATTGTTACTGTTCTTCAGGAAGAACCTGCACCTCTGCCTGTGGACCCTTTGTTAGTTGTCTATCAAGACTTCATAAGGCCAAATCACTCCCAAGAGTCTAATCAAATCGAAGACTTTGGCTACGCCACCATCCCAGATGTTGTAGAACTCGCAACATACACGAAGTACACGAGCACCAACCATGATGTAAAGGATGAACTAACAGGAGCCTGATGCATCAGATACTTTGTACTGTGTATAAAGTGGAGCTCAGTTCTAAGTTCTGCATTCCTGTGAACTGTGTTTTCTTTGTGAACTCAGCGAATCAGATAGGATCAGCATTTTTCTGAGAACAAAGGAAAAAGAATGTTGCAATTTTCTTGTATGTACCATATTTTATATAATTTAAAAAAAAACATTTTGTTGTGATTCATGCATGGTGGAGCCAAGTCGGTGCTCCCAGGCTTCTGCACAGTCACAGTATTCCAGTGTTATGATTAGAACCAGCAACCACTACATCCTGGTGACCATGGACTTCTCCACAGAGTGGCCTGAAGCATATAACTGGCCAGTAAACCACTACCTTTTGAGATTTCTCACCAGGGAACTGTTCTGCCTGTAACAATACTGTAGTTGTACAGTGCATTTGTCCTGTTGGGAGACGTGTGCCATCACAAAAACCTGGACTGCTCCTCTTCTCATCCTCAGTGCAATGAGTCTTTAAACATTTCACTCGTCCCTGTGTGGAGCTTGTGGACTGGTTCCTGTTACATCCTGCACATTGGACATGTTCTCTTGCCTGTTGTGCATTGTGTTTTCCTTTGTCTGATGTACACTGTGTGTGCCTCTGGAGGTGATTTTGGGGCTTCTTGCCCTGCCCCAAACTGAAAGATTGCCTAATAAAAAGGAACAGTTAACTATATTCCCTGCCTCTGAGCGTGATTTGACTGATTTCTGACATGATTGTACCATTTTAATGCTACAACATTTAATATATAATTGACCAGGAGCCGGGCTGTTTTGTATATATGGATATTAAATAGAAATGATTGACACTGTTGTGGATTTCTAAATGATCACGTGTGTGCCTGTGTGTGTTTTTAAGGCGTCCGGAGAATATTTCAGTTGATGAGTCTCCATGAATTTCATTCAGTGTCCTGGATTTAAGCCTCGTTTCATTCTGCATTTGCAAATATTCTGGTAAGTCTATATTTACGTAATAAGGCACCCTTTTTCAAATCCCTGTGAACGTATACAGTATGTGTCACCAATATGTTGACTTTACTATATTAGTTCTAACACTTCAGCCCCTGTGAAGACACTGCATGTGATAAAGTCTGTGTTCCCTGACCAGTCTGATGTTAAGGATGTTGCTTTTAATCTAACGTCTCAGTCAGAGTGATCTAAACTTCCAAAGAACCAAAAAATGTCAGCCTTGCTTAATTACAAAGTCAATCACATATGATCAAATGTCAAGTGATGGTGAGTCACGGTATTAACACGTCTATCAGGTTTCCTGATCAGACTGTACACGTAGGTTAGTCCACTGTTGCAGATGTTTGCTGGATAAAGACGTAAAAATCGCAGACCACATGCGTCTGTTGGATTCTCCCCCAGAATCTCGTGAGCTTTGCAGATCTGGAATGAACCTAAGATTTGTACAGTTTTATGAAACATACTGCAGAGTCATGAGGAAGTTTGCGTAACACAAGCAGATATTTTCACTTTTGAATCGTTACGTTTTAGAGCTCTGCTATAAGACTGCTTTAAAATGCTTCGAATGTTTTTAATGTGTTTAATATACATTCATTTTTTATTGAAAAAATATATATAATATTGTATAAAGCAGCGTTGTTCATCAGGTTTCCAGAGAAACAGGATGTGTTTGAAAAAGTTCTTTATCAGTCATGCAATCAGACTGCTTTGGTCTGTAGGTGGTGAAACCAGGGAATGTTCAAAAATACTTAATCTGATAGCGGTCAAAACAAGCTCTTTTTTCCCCCTTAAGCGTACTTTCTTTATTTTCCAGTGATGCGTGGTAATGAATATCGTCATCATTGCTGTTGAATTATAAACAGTGATGTTTTACAAATAGATCAGCCAGTGTCTTGATGTTCTTCATGCTTAAATCGCTCACACCTCACCCAGAACGGCATCAGAAGGCAATCTAAAATGGCTACGTGTTGGCACATCACGTTTCGGCTTTGACTAGTGTCACAGTAGTTAGTGAGTGTAGCCAGTTAATATGTGCTACTATTTTAGTCCATTTACATGCTGAATGTCTTTGCACAGTAGTGCTGTAAGTTTCATTTCATGTTCAAAGAAATGCCATTGAGTTATTGGTTTCATCAGTAGGAGAGGAAAGGAGGTTTTTAGCGGTCGTGCTGTTCTATTAGTAGGATAACAAATGACCAATGTTATTTAGAGGTTATTGCAGCCACTGTGACTTTTCTCTTTCGCAGACTGTTGACGTCTGTTGCTGGGTTTCTCAACCACCTGTTTGCCCAAGAACCTCAAGGGATTCATAGTGGCATTGGCAGAGTTTCAGAAATGTCAAAGTCAAATGAAATAGAATGTTAAAAATATATAATGATTTTTTTGGGATATTGTAGACTTGAAGCTAAAAAAAAAAACAAAAAGAAAGAAAGAAAAAAAAAAAACCTGGTACTGGAGATCCTTTTAACACACTTAGAGCTGCTTTGTAGTTTATAAAAGACTAAGTTATGAAAGACTAGTGACTCATCATCATGTAATTGAGTATGAGGTTCTTTTTGTGTTTTCATGTCGAAACCTTGGAGAAGTTTCTTTCTTTTTTTTTTTTCCATTCGACTCCTGTCACCCTGACTGGCTATTTATAAATGAATCCTAATCTGTATCTGAACTGCCGTAGGACATTTTTCCATTGTTAAAAACGATGTCGAATGAATATATGTATAATATTGGACTGAGTTAAATATGATAAATGTCACAGACTGAAAGGTGACTTGCTTTGGGTTTTGACATCCATGAGAATTCTAAGCAAAATCTGTGAGGTTATAGGTGTTCAGATGACCATAAAATTGGGATCTCCTGATGTAATGTATAAACTTTACAAAATTTTGTGGTGAAATTGACTGTGTTGTGGTGTACGTAAACATTTCAGTACCGCCACTGTGCTCTAAAAACAAACTTTAGTTGTGAGCAAGACGAGCGCAAGTGCAGAGATAAGCGGCAGAGATTAGGTGACGCCAGAGAGAGCGAGAAATCAGTGAGTGATGACACAAAGCACTCCGTCAGTTTGCGTGGAAAAGTCCCACCGAATCTTTAATTTACGTAGGTAGACATGAGTGGAGTGCCTTCATATATGCCTAAAGCAAAGATTTATTGTGATTTGTTTCAAAGCGATTGGGGTACATACTGCAACAGGATGCAAAGAGCATGTTCCTTCTTTTCACTTTTTCTTTGAAAATATGAATACAAAAAAGAACAAAACAGTTTCTTTAAGAACATACAGTACAGTATGTCTGTGGTGAAGATGATTAAGTGTGCTTTAAATGTTTACACTTATGGAATGGAATGGAACAACTCTATATGTACAGTGGAGTGAAGGGGGCATGAAATGTTTTAAGAGCCTGGAAAAAAAGAAAAATAAGAAAAAAAAAAGTGCTGGGCAGGAACTTGTTTCAAGTACAGTATGACTAAAGTGCTAATGGAGCATTATTTACAACATTGCACATTATTTTTAGGCATGAAAGAAGAAAGGGGAAAGAGTCCTTGTGTTTTAAATAAGTACAGTACGGACGTGTGCTAAGGAAGATCATAGGAGAAACAAAAGGATCGTATTGTAACCAATTTAAACATGTTGCCCTCTGGGGTTTGGTTTGATCAATAATTACGCCCTATGTGGCAACCCTGAGATAAAACCCAGCTCCATTTCTGTCAGTTTGCTTATTAAGGTGACTGTTTTAGGGGACTAGTTGACACAGGGAGCACCATAATGCTGCAGGAACTCTCTCTCCAGTGCACACCGTCTGTAAAATCAAATGGAAGCGCAAACCATTCCAAAAAAAAGAAAGAAAAATTCAGTTGAATATTTGACACGTTTTTGAAATGGTATGATGCAATACAATAATGTGGATCAAAACATGAAAGCACAAGGCCTGAATACACTGAAGTGGTCGTCCATTCTTTTCAGCTGCTATCTGAATCACAAGCAGCTCCACTGGTACAATACTACTGAATTTAGATTGATATTATGCAAATTATTGCTTTGTCTCTAGCGGCTTAGGCTCGCTGCAGCGAATGGCCTCCTGGCAGGCATTTTATATATGTATATATATTTTTTTATATAATGTGATTATAAGGTTCCCAATAATGAAGTTCCTCAAGTATATTCAGGCCTTAAATATATAAACAATTCTAATTGTAGGAACAATATGCTAGAAGAAAAACAAGAACGTTTGGGAAGAATTCTTTTAGATTTGATTCTATTCGGGAAGTGTGATCATCATGGCGGAAGGATGCCACATGACCTCATCCACACTTGACCATGCGTCTAAATCATGATCATGGTGCGTTCTTCTTTCTCAGCTCTCGTTCAATATTCTCACATCATCTGTCACACATTTGAACTATATTGAAACCCAGCAAAAGTGCTGTCAGTCAGAGCAACATGTAGAAAAATTCCCTCCCAGTCAAAAAAAAAAAAAAAAAAAAAAATCATCCGTCCTTAAGGCAAGTGGTGACCAATAAATCAGCAGGTCTCGATACAAAACACAGCGTACCAAGCGTGAACGCTGGAACAATATGATTTCCTGTTCTGCACATGTTGTGTTTTGACCTTTATGGTTTAGAAAAACGCTAGCTACTCCTAGTTCTAACAGGGGTATGGGCACGTACATATAAAATACATGTACAGCTCCAAGTGCTTTATTCTCTAATTTCTTTTATTATTATTATTAATTATATTATTATTATTAATAATGATAATAATATTTTATCTGGCATTTATTCTGTTTTGCACATCCGTTTCTGCCATGTACATGTTAAAAGCCGATGTTCTTCATTGTACTTATTAATAGAGACAAGCCTGGCACAGGAAACAGAAAGTACTTTCACATGGCACCAACCTCAGAAAAAAAAATCTGAATGTCTCCAACTTTAGCTGCTACGACTTCACCGGAAACCAGAGGACAGATAACTCCAAATCTTCACATTTCTGTGCTCCACATTTTGCATTCAGACAGCACAAGTTTGAAAAAGTATTGGTCACCACCATGCATTATCTGACACACTCTCTCACACATACACACACACACACACACACACACACACAGCCACACTTCCTTAATAAAGTCTAGCTCTCACAGGATGCACGACACCCCAAACCATTTCTACGTCTACTTACTTGACTGTATCTTACACCAATAAAATCTTTCTCAAAAGTGTTTTTTTTTTAAAAACAAAGTTATACATATTTATAAATAGTCCTTTCTGTTGTGCCCTATATCAATATAAATAGCAAAATATAGTGTCATATAATGATTTATATAGTGCCTATACCTAGCTGTGTCCCTTTTTACAGTTCACACAAATTAAAGCATCATTCCACTTTTTTTCTGAGTAGCTATGTGTACAATGTGACATTAGAAATCTTTACGAAAACACTCAGAGGGGACGAGGTGAAAAATAAATAGAAAAATCAGTGTAGCAAAAAAAAAAAAAAAACAAAGAAAAAAAAAACAAAGAAAAGTGGAATGCATAGATCCAAACTGGGCGAGATGTAGAGTGCTGCAGAGAGAGCAGACGGCGGAGAGAAGGGTCCTGCAGGGCGGCGGCTGGCCATGAAGCGAGCGAAACTGATATCGTTTACGGTGACGGCGACGGTGTACAGCTCATCCATCTCCCAGAGTGCTGACCCTGTCTGCTCCATCCTTCCTGTCCAAACTCCAACTGGGATCAACGTGAACAAAAACGGCCAGTGTACATTTTGATGCATCTGAGATTTTTTTTTGTTGTTATTTTTGTTTTGTTTTTCTCTTAATGAAAAATACTATCCAATATACATACAAACTGTCCCTTTTTTCCGAGGCCAAAAAAAAAAGAAACAAACAAAAAAAAGTCTCCAACACTTTGTGGTGTATATTCAGAAACATTCATATTGTAAGTGAAATAATAATAATAAAAAAGCAACAAAACAAATAAACAAACAAACAAACAAACGACAAACAAACGAATGAAATCATATTCACTAGAATTATCAATAAGAAACATTACCATAATAATTTATCATATGTTACAAATGATGCCTATGGTTTTTTTTTTGTTTTGTTTTGTTTCCTTTGCAGTTCAGAAGTCCCCGGCTGGGAGTTTGATCCTTATAGCTTCTCTTTGGACGGAATCCAGATATAAGGTCCTGACTGCTCCTCTATTACCATCTTACACTGAGTGTAAATATCCTCCAGCGTGTCTACCTGCACCAGCGCTGTGAGTGACAGAAAGAAAAAAAAGAAACACAACAAACATTCATTTGATAAACGTATTGTCTTTTACACTTTTATTAACTTTCCTCTATGATGATGATAAGCTCCGAACACTAGGGCTCCTTCTGGCCACTTTTATTTGATTTAATTACATTTCAATTAATCAGCATATCATTTTATAACACAACAGGGGACACTATAATCACATGCAAATTGTGTTGATTTCTTAAAAAGAGAAAAGCACAAGGAGGTAATACTACTTATTTAAATAGCCTTATTTTTGAGCTAATAAACGATGGTAATTTTTTTTCTTGCTGAGATTTAGAAATATGCAGATTTTAGCCTACTGTAGATAAATATCTGTCATTTAAGATAAATAATCAGTAATTCTTTTAAATGTAACAGTCAGGTTCACCCCCGAATGACTAATAAAATATTTTATTATTAACAATATGAGACGGGAACTGGCCTTTATGTAGATTTGCATTTCCTCCTTGACACGAATACATCATTTAATAATCAATCTTAAGTAGCATGTATTTATAGCACCATGTTAGATGACTAACCATAGTACACTGGTTGTTTTTTATGTGCTGATTGTATTATAAAAACTTATACAGCATTGCATTTGGATACAGAATTTCAATGTGTCTGACTTTATCATGGCCAGTTTTTATCTGATATAATAAATGAATTACAACAGAAACAGTATTTTGTATATTATTTGACTCATTAATAAATGAATCATAAAAGATTTATAGTAATGTATGTAAATTTATTTATAGTATGTATAGTAAATGGTCCTTTAACAAGAAAATGCAGTAGGAAATATAGTGTGTATTTAAAAAAAAAAAATATATATATATATATATATATATATATATATTTGAAATGGTGGAATTTTATACATCATTCTGATATCGTGTATACACCTTCATACCGAAATCGCGCATACATCTTACGTATACATGCGCATGCAGCACTGGCAGTGGCTGTCCTAAATTCTGCATGGTGTGGTGGTTACCATAGAAACGCATTACTCTTGGTATTATTTATTGCCAACCAATAAAAACTGTAAGCAACAGAGATCAGACATCGGAACCCCTTTACCTCCTTTAAAATAGATTCCTTCATTCTGTAGTGACTATCTGAACTATGACCACAGAGCGCCTGAACTGTTTGGGCAGATGCACAGCACCCAGTTACCTGTAAAGTACTCGCCAAACTCCTGTTCCAGCTTCATGGCCCGGTCAAATGTCTTCTTAGCCTGTTCTTCTGTCAACCGCTTGTTCATCTCCCTGGAAAGACACGAGTCTTATAGTATAGTCTCCTAGCACTTTCATACTGTAGCTCTTTTATTTTAACAGCGTGTACAACAGTGAGCTTACATTAATGATTCGATGGATTTGGGCTTTATAAATATGGCAATGGGGTAGAGTTGTGCTACTTGTAGCCTCTTTATGGCGTTTCCTGATACGTCAAGTATGCAGTGCTTTCCCTGCAAAAAAAAAGGCAGAATAAAGAAAAGAAAAAAATCATGTTAGACTAAACACAAAACTGGCCTTGATGTGAACTTCATTAAGCTTAAATGATTGAAAAGGCTAGGATAGAATTTATGTAGGATTGTTTGCTTTCAGTGCAGGGGAAAAGTCACCGAAGCATTTACACTTTACACTGGCACTTTTTGCACAGTTTTTTTTTTTTCATGTTTCGAGCAATAACTTGGTATGCGCTTCCAACGTGCAAAAGCATTGCTAGAGTGCAAAGCCAAATGTTTCACACGTACCCTCTCAGCCACGTATCTAACCGACTGGACGCTGGTCCCATACAGGTTATCATTGTACTGTCCGGCCTCGATGAACTTGTGCTCTTGTATGTCCTTCTCCATCTGCTCTCGTGAGACGACGAAGTGGTAATCGCGCCCGTCAACTTCATATTCCCGCTTTGCTCTTGTGGTATCTGAATTACCAGAACAAGTTCAAATCCAAGATTCAACAAGCGCAAAACCGTAACCCGAATGTATAAATACGATCGATATATTTACATGAGAAAAGAATCGTACTATAATTAAACTATAATAAACACTGTGACCAGTATACAGTAGTTTGTGTTGTAGTTTATAGTGCTATGTGGCTTGCTCATTTATTTGTTAGTTCGTTTCGTGTTTGGACAGGTGTGCATGATGTCAGTGTTTGAGGTTACAGGGGTGCAAATGCAATGTTTAAACTTCTACCTACACACAACAAAACTTCAGTCCACATTTATCATCAATAAACTTCCTGTTTATTGATGAACTCTTTTCATACTTACCCATTTGCCCTGCACTGTTATCCGCTTTTTTAGAAGGTTATAAAAATGGACAATAATTGAGTTGTAAAAAACACATGCAAATAGTTAAGCAAAAAAACAATACAAAACACACACACACACATAAAAAGAGCATAAATGAACATGCACAACATGTAAAGCACCAAAAAAAAAAAAAAAGAAAAGCAAATTAAAACATTAGAATTAAGAATTTTACAGTCTCTACACTACGAAATACGTAAAGATCAAATTACACGCTACTGTATATGGTTTCAATTTCTATGTCAAGACAACAAAAGGAAAAGAAATGCAGAATACATGAGTACATGAGTAAGACCTGAACACAGGAAGCGCGTCCTATCTAAGTTGCACGGTTACTGACAAAACTCAATGCTCCTAAATAATGTCTATTAAAGAACAGTGCTTTGGGAGACATAATATTCTAAACAAGAGGGTGTACTGCATGCAAAAAAACAGCTAATATACCCTGATACAATCTTTGTTTTTTTTGAACAAACAAACAAACAAAAAAACATCAAAGATTAAAAAAAAATTTGCATGAAGGTATGGTGTGCGTGTGCGTGTGGTGAGTACGTGCTGTAGGGAGTGAATTTTTAGGGCCAATTACATGGCACACACATTCAAAGGTTAAAAAGGTTTGCATGAACGTACTGTGTGTGTGTGTGTGTGTGTGTGTCTGCGTGTGTGTGTGTGACAGGGGTGAGTGAAAGTACTTACGTGGCACACATGAGCCGAACTTGTCTGGGAATTCAGAGATAAGATCATCATTGATTCTGTCTTTCATGGGCCCAAGAATGATCACTGGTCTGGCATAGTTGACTGTTTTCAGTACAAAAGAAGAACCACGCTGTTATTATTTAAGCTAATATGAAAATGTTCTAATGCAATGATGTTTATTCACAGTGGGGTCTAATACTGGGTTATGCATGCTGCGGGTTCAACAGGGCGAGTTCTGCTTACTTTCTTGCCGAATCACAGGCTCGTAGGAGAGGATCACATCTTCTTGGCTTCCTAAAAAAAAAAGAGAGAGCGAGAGATAGAAATAAACTTGTTAAACCACAATCAAACCATGTCTACTTCACCCCATAGAATATGTGCTTGTGCGTGTATGTGTGAATGGTGGGAAAGATGGCGTTTAAGAAAGCAGCTCTTTTCAGCAGAACAACAGCTTCAAGCGATCTGTAAATAGATTACTGAATGTTTAACATCATTGCATGCTACTAGGCAAGGACACATCAAAATTACATTAGCGACCGCTGCTCAGATCAAAGAGGTAAAACACAAAGTGAACGGATAACAGACGCGCTACACAAGCAGCAGTGAAACTGAAGTCCGCAGACAGTCACAGCAGATTTCTTTAACTAAACAGATTTCTTCAACTGATTAGAAGCAGACGTGTAGCGCTAATAGGAGCGCGACTATTAGATATGTCTGGATACTCAAAAATATTCCAGCCTGTCCATATTTAGTGTTTTTTTTTTTTATCTTCTGTAAGAGAAGACTGTAAAAATTGTGCTTAGGTACAGTTGGTTATAACTCAGACTGCACTGGCAAGGGTCTAAACTGTGCTCAGCAGATCAGCAGAATTGCATTGCTTTGCTAATTATCATATTTGCATAATTACTCCCTTTTTACAATTAATACAAAGATGAAGAAAAAGAAAGAAGGATTTTTTTAAGGTGCAAAAAAAAAAGCAAAAGTAGAGAATAATCAGAAATGAGTGCATGAATCAAAAATCAATACAATAAAATGAATACAATAATCTTATAATATGTATGTTTTTAATAACTTTCACATATTTGTTCAATAAAAATATATATATCACTGTCAGACAGATGAAACATTGCCGTTTTTTTAAACCCTCATACACCAGAACAAATAAGGCCACTTCCTGTTTCAAAGCTGATGTCATTGTGGTTTCCTTATATTTTCAACTATTCACAGCTTTCATTTGCATCTTCGTTCCCGCTGCAGTGCCAACTTGTTTGCTAGTTCAGACAAAATGATGAATCCCGGGATGTAATCTAACTGTTTATTTCACAAGGCAATTTGCTCAGAAATAAGATGGAAGTAATCAGGCTAACAGAAATCAAGTTATTTTCCACTCATGATGCTTCATGCCCTTCAAGCTGAGAGCTGAGGCCATATAACAGTTTCTTGATCAGAGAGAGAGAGAGAAGAATCGAGGCGCTAGGAAGAAATGAGGTTCTAGGTAGGCACTGTAAACCACACGGCTTCCTGTCATCTTTTGCTACTACTAGTATTTACCCTCTGTCCTCTCTACTGAAAACACCCGGAGACTAAATCTTATTCACCATCTGTTTCCCTTTCAGTATATTCAAGCATTCAGGACATACGTATGAAATGTTTCAGATATCTTATAAATGGCACTAAGAGTAATCAGCCATGAAGAAATAAAAATGAGCCAGTTTTAAAATAGTGATTAGTGTAGCTTTCTGGAGCGTTAAATCTCCCTCTAGACTGCCAGTGGTCCTGAACTCACCCACTGAACCACTTCTAAGACTGAACACTTTTAAAAGCAGCAACCTCCCTCCCTGTGCATCTCAGATATTCAGACAGAATATTTCATCTACAATCTACGATATAGAAAATCTACAATATATAAAGCATTTCATAAGTGCTGAATTTTCTAGTGAAAATGTGAAACATGATTCTATGAGATGAAAAACATAAACCTTGTGATTGCATAAGTGTTCACCCACGTTGCTGCCATAAACCATAAATTACTCTTGGTGCAACTAGTTACCATCAGAAGACACATAATGAGTTGAATGGATCCACCTGCATGCAATTAAAGTGTCACATGATCTCTGTATAAATACATCTGTTCCTGGAAGGCACCGGAGTTTGTTAAAGAACAGACCAACGCAAACAACATCATGGAGATCAAAGGAGTGGGGTTATAAAAAAAGTTTCTTAAACTCTGAACGTCCCACAGAGCCCAATTAAAGAAAGTATTATTAAAGTGAACAGAATATGGCCTAAGCATGATTCCGCTTACAAAAGACTGTCCACCATGGCTTTAGACAGCGAAGTAACTAAGATGCTGAAGAGACAATACACTGTAGATGAGTGTCAAGAAGAAAACAATTAATGATAAAAAATCTATATGAAATGCCATCTAGGGACTCATAAATCATGGTTTTCTGGGCTGATCAGAACATAATCGAATTATTTAGCATTACATTTAGCTGAACCCCAACACTGAGAATGCTATCCCCACAGTAAAGTATGATGGTGCTAGTGTCACTCTGTGGAGATGCTTTTAAACAGCAGGTACTGGGAAACGGCAGGATTGAGGGCACAATCAAGGGATCCAAATTAATGGAATCCTATAAGAGAAGCTGTTCCAGTCAGAGAAGCCGTACTGTACCTTCCATCAGGCTAAGGGTCGTAACCAAGAGCGAAGACTTCTTATAATGTTTTTTGATGCTTTTTTGAAACTTGTAATTAACCAATATTTGATGCATTTTTTTTCTGGCTGATCCCATTAATTGGTCGCCACTGAAGCCTATCTGATCTTCACATTTAACTTGGCCCAGGTTTTATTCTGGATGCCCTTCGCACCCAAGGCCTTTCACATGGCAGGTGATCACCTAGTCACCAAGGCCCATAGATATTGTATAAATCAAATTGTAAAATAAGGTCCATTTTAGTTCCATGTTTTAACATTACAATGAAATGAGTTCAATATTAGAGAATGCCTAATTAATGCTGTTATAAATCTGACTTATCCTAACCATGTGGGTTGACCTCTACAGGACTATTGCTTTTACTCAGCATGTGGGTTTTCTTATGCCAAACTGAAAGGTATGAGATAATAATCTGTATTGGCTGAGGACCAAGTGGCGAGTTGGAGGTGCATTACACTATAGTATGTGGCCAAATATGTGACCCATATGTGGTTCTTCCACAGAACTGTTGCCACAAGGTTTGAGACACACAATTGTCTAGAACATCTTTGCATGCTGCAGCATTACAGTCCAAACTTGTTCCAGTATTACGGTGCCAATGTAAACAACCTGGGGTCCATGAAGACATGCCATGTGAAAGGTTGGAGTGTAAGAACTCGTGGGGCCTGACCTCAACCCTACCAAGATCATTCAATAATTCTCTTGCTCTCCGTCCAAGCACATACAGCCCCGAAGAATGGGGAAAAGTAATGTTTAAAATATAAGCCTATAGACAGGCCACTGTAAAAGACCAAAGTACCAAGTCGGATTGCTTTCAACCCGGAAATATGTACAGTATAGTGGACTCATGCTTCCACATTTACAGTATATTTACAAGTAAATGACAGGCTGGGTTAGACATTAAAAGGGTCAGACAGAAACACTGAATATCATTAGATCTCAAAGTAATTATAAAACTAAAGAGTTATAGTGAAAGGTGAATCAGAAAAACATAGATAAAATGTAAAAATATATTTGATTTGTGGGGGATGGGATAAAAAGTGGTGGGACCATTCCTGCAGAGACTTACTCATCGTCTTTGTCCCATACCCGTCGTCCCCTATTCCAGAGATGTCCTACATGAGATAGCCGTCGACAGAAACAGTGGCCAAAATCAAAGAGAGACACACAGAGAGGAGACAGAGAGAGGAAAGAAGAATATCCATAGCAGCAAAGTTAGAGAGAGAGTGTAGAACAGAGCACACACTCGCTTCCCTGGAGTTCTCTAAAACACTCTTCGAACTTACAGCCTACCGCAGACGTGTGTGTAGTCGTGTGCCTAATGGTGTGTGCGAATGCGTGCACAGCTACTCACGTTCTGAGTCGCTGCCATCTTGTTCATCCAGCTCCTTGTTCTTGTAGAAAGGGAACTTTCGTGAAAAGATGGAGTTCTTTCTACGTTTTTCACTGAATGACTGTGTGGGAAAGAAAGCATGGGCAGACAGGGGGCTTGATGTGCATTACATTCATGCTGACAAAAACGATAATGGGCCAAAAGAGAGATGGGAAAAACAACAGCCATGGTTACTATACCAAAAAAAATATCTGCAGACTGAACGATCTTTTACTGTGCGTCCAATTTATGATGATAATCTTAGGAAATGTGTGATCTCGTTCATTAACCAATGAATTGGCAGCTCTCCTTTATAGACGGTTCACTAATTAAAGATGGTGGCCACCATCGCTGCTGTCCATAGCGTCTCTGTCCTGGCCGACTTGTCAGACAAGTCAAACAAATAGAAACCAACGAAACATGATCAGACGTAAAACCAGACAGGAGACGCCTTCAGCCATTTGGCAGCCATGCAGCAGAGGGGAGCAGAGCCATGCTGAGAAACACATGTAACATTCAACAGCATTTAAAATAAAGAAATCAAGCATGCAGGATGTTGAGAGGCTTTGGGGCTCGACTCAGCAGTAGGGCTACATAAACTGGGCAACTGATATGCTGGAATGGGCTACAGCATGAGTGCAGTTTATGTCTAAACAGGGCTGTATTCAGAGTTGGTGACTTATATTGGCGACTTGAGAGCAAATATCATAATGATAGTAATGCGGTATTAACAGGATAAAGTTAGATTACCATTTTTTCCTTTAGAGCAGTTATTTATGATATTTAGATTTAAAAAAAATAGTATTTAGACCACTGACTTTAATCCTAAGCGCTCACCCATAAGGCTGAAAAAAGAGGGAAAGAAAATGTGCACTGAAGATGAAGACTTTTCTTCTTTGCTGTCAAATGCAGTATGATGCAACAAAAACAGAGGGGCAATTTCCAGATAAACAAAAACAAAGTCTAATACACTGCCTGGCCCTGGGATTTCATTTGACAATCTTTAGCTATGATTTCTGCATGCTCCCAAAAGCATGCTTTCTAAATTTGAGACCTGGAGTATGCTCGTGCCATCAGTCATTCAGGACCGGGGTCCCTTCTTACTCTACACACTGTCCTGGAATACGGTCAATCTAAACTCATCAGACTACATAACCTTTTTCATTGTTTCAGTCCAATCTTTAGGCTCACACCCAGGGATTTCTACATTCATTCATTCATTCATTCATTCATTTTTATGATGCAGCTTCGCCAGGCGTCCAAATGATCTCCGATCACTGTCATTCATGATATTTTCCCCACCACGTTTCCGGCTTTGTTTTGGCCAGGCAGTGTATGTTGGTATATAAAAAAGCCAGCCAGCATTCAAATAAGCGTCTAATAGAAATCTAATACTGTATACTGTATTGACATAATATTTGCATGTGAACCGACCTAGTTGCATTTTTTTAAAATATATTTCTAACCTTACATCTATAGTTATGTCTCTGTTCTGAACTCTTTGTTCTTAGGTGCGGATTTTAATATTAAATCCTCATTATGGGGGTTTAACTCTAAATACAGCCCTTAATGTTCTAGTAGTGATCTAGTAAAAGTGATTCAGAAGAAGAGGGTTTGGATAAGGTAAGTTTGATCTGTGCAAATGTCATTGCTATGTTAGATGTGTGCATGTGCCCACTAAACATTGCATTATCCTGTTCTAAGCTAAAATTCATGTATCATGCATTGTCTAATATACTTCAGTGTGTTTACAGTGTCTTTGACTATATATCGACTGTATATGATTGAAGCCTCAACATATAAACCTACACGTTCATGAGTTTCAGAGCCTTTACAACAACAATATTATTCTCTTTAAGCACAGTTTCACAGAAAAAAACATTGATAAACACTAAAATGATGCAATATGTAATACATTGTGCACATAATTTGCCAGCAGGCGTATCAGGCCATAAAAGTCCAGAACAGATTTCTCAGTGCCAATTTAATATATTAACCCTACCAAACTATTTTGGTAACAACTGCCACTGAAAAGTACAAAAAGCGAAATCTAACATCTGGCCGAAATCTATTTTATAACTGAAAAGTGCTGCGTCCTTGATTATAACTTATTTCAAATGGCCAGTGCTAGATTACCCACATTCACAATTTGTGATATGAGCAATTGCTTTTCATTCAGTAATATAAAAGGCCAAAAATTATATAATAAGAAAGCTGATTTTGTATGAAGCTAAGACAACAGCTGCTTTGTTGCCAATTGTATAGACTGTGCACAGTCTGGAGCATATGATAAAAGTGTTTTTATATAATAAGATTTCCAATTTTTTTTCCACATTTCAAACTCATCTTAAAATGTATTCAATCGTTCTACACAGTACTCCATAAACAGGTGGTTATAATGTTTTGTATATAATATAATATATGGGCGGCACTGTGGCTTAGTGGTTAGCACTGTCACCTTGCACCACCAGGGTCTGGATCGATTCCCGCCCAGGTTCGATTTCCGCTTCTATGTGCACGGAGTTTGGAACTGGGTTTCCTCCCACAGTCCAAAGACATGCAGATTCGGCTCATCTGCATTACCATATTGCCTGTAGTGTGCGGATGTGTGTATGAGTGTGTGCTCTGTGATGGATTGGCACCCTGTATACAGGATTAAGCGGTATAACAATGATTATTGCTATCAACAATGATTCCTGAAATATCGCAATTCACAGACCCTTTGTCATGCCACTTGCAGTTGATCTCTGGGGCATCCTACACCTATTCATGGTCTTGTACAACTTGATCAGAGAACTCAGTTAGAAAGGGTACACAGCTGTCTATATAAGGTGTATGTCAGAGTAAATAGTAATAATGTATCATCATCATCATGCTTCTGCAGCATTCAAAATGCTCAGTCCTCTAGTCTGATGATACAAAGGTTGAACTATTTGGAGACTCAGGCACTGTGCATCACCTTATTAAAACCATCCCTACAGAAACCCCAACACGCTGGTGGCAGCATCATGCTGTTGGGATGTTTTTTTTTTTTCTTCCTGCAACTGCGACTAGTTATCCACTAAAATGTGGAAAACTTGAAAGGGTCGGCAAACTTTCCAGCAAACTTGTGTGTGTGTGTGTGTGTGTTTCCAAGTAATACAAATACTGCAGAGAAAAACTTGATTGAATTTAAGTCAAATTTGAAGCGACTGAAAGACCAAAATCAGTGGCCGATGAGTAAAGCTTGTAAAGTTAAAGTAACAGTGTTTACACTGGTAGACTCATAGTATATTGGCACTGATAAATCTCTCTCTCCATAAAGACAACTAAGAGAGTAAGAAATTGAGTAAGAAAGAAGTGACAGCACTCAGTTCTCACCCCTTTAGAGTCAATGCTGCCTGGCTTTGCGTTAAACTTGACTGTCTTCAGCCGAGCTCGCTCTTTCCTCTCCACCCTTATAGACACAGATGAAGAATGGGAAGAGAGAGAGAGAGAGGACAGTATATACATGTACCAAAAATATGACTAATTCACTATAATATACAGTATATCATTCAAGATTCAGCTACAGAAAAGCATGACTATTGTATAGTATATACAGTACATGTCTCCAAAAGATGTACCTGTTAAAGCTGATGCTTGGCCAGAAATCAGCGTTATTATTAATTGTATGCTAAACTAAAATGAATGATGCAACCATTTGGAATAGTTTGTACCTCCTCTTGCTGGGGATGACCCCCATCTCCTCACTGTCTCCGTCTGGAGTGACTCTCCGCGCCTGCCACCATTCATCATCTGACGCATTAATCACATGCAGGATGTCCCCATAACGGAAGCTAAGACCCTGACTGGGTAGGCCACTGTCCTTCAACCGGTCATAGTCAAACAGGGCCCTGTGGAAAAGACCCCACACACACACACACACACACACACACACACACACACACACACACACACACACACACACACACACACACACAGTCAGTTCTAACATCCGTGTCCGCAGTAGTCTGTCTCTATGACAACCCAAATTGGGAGTAATGGCTGAATGTGTCTAAAAGCACACGTGTCATGAGAGATCTCTCTCACACACACACACACACACACACACACACACACACACACACACACACACACACACACACACACACACACACACACACACACACACAACCTAACAGCAAGGCTGTTTAAATCTGTTTAAATGAACACACAATTTTCATCAGCTTCTAAATATTTCAGCACCTGAGAATGATTTCCTGTCCAGCATGATAAAATCAGTGGTCTTGTCTGTGAGAGCCTGACTTATACAGTAGCTCTGGGCTGTTTGTATGTGTGTCTCTCTCTCTGTTCTTGTTTTCAGGACAGAGGAAACTGAATCAACGGCAGGATGTCAACACTGCAGTCAAATCTCCCTGGAAACCCAACACCTGCTGACATTATAAGAAGAAAGCCAACCTCGCGAATCATTAAAAAGTATGGATAAATTACCACCAGATCCAACGAGAGTGCCAGGATTGTCCCAAAGGAATAGAGAAATTCAGGCAGGCCATGGACTGAAATAAATTTTAATTTAACACAGTTTTAGCGGAGAATTAATTGGGTTTCATAAAAGAAAGAAAAAAATCGTATAGAGGTGTAGAAGCCATAAAGTTCACCTTGGAACCTGTCAGGGGGTCCAAAATTCCTCTTAGTTCTCTAAATGGCCTTACAGGTGAACAACATGGTCCTTCTAATTGCCAGATCTCAAATTCCAACATTCTCCAGTGTGTCTGTTCCTTGTGTGGTCTGTACTTCCTGCTCCTTTCGTTCTGTTGCTGATGAGTCACTCAGCTGTTACTATGCCAGCTCTGGGCGCTCATTCAGCCTGATTTAGATAAGGAGAGCCTGAATCCAAAGAATAATGAATGAAAGTCTACGGCTCAATGAACAATTACATACAGGATATGAAGAACACAGAACCAGGCTCTCGGTCTGTTCTGAATGAATACGGTATGTGAAAAACCCGAGCCCGAGGTTAAAAGGCTGAGATCATGGCTATTGGAGGTTTTTTGTGTGCGCTTGGGATTAGGCAATGGCATTTAGAACTAAATGCCACATGTAACAGACACACACACACACACACACACACATACAAACGCACACACAAGCGCGCACACACACACACATACTGTAGGGATGAAATATAAAAAATAAGACAGTGACTGGCTTGAGTCCATTTACCAGCTGTAATGAGCTACAATAGCAAATATAATCCTCTCATTATCTTCTGCCACACAGACACACACACACACACACACATAGACACACACAAAGGCGGTAAAATCACTAAAAGTGTTTCTTAATTGTGAGCCTCAGGCCACTGATTTTTTTTGTAGTGCTTATCGCAGTCCTCTGCTGTGAGAAAATAATCAGTGCTGAAATGTGCTAAACAAAGATATCTTAGATGTAGTCACTTGTTTCTAATGTTTTGGTTTTTCGAAAAAAAAAAAAAATCTGATGCAAAACACCACACTCAAAATGAAAGCATCCTTCAAGCACAAAAGACCCAAAATAGTTCTTCTACGCTTTACTTGGTAGAACCCCTTAGGGATAAATGAGAACATCAAAAGGTGCTGCTATCAAAAAAGTTCTAAACAGAAAAATACTGACCATCCAAAGAACTTCTGAGGAACACCAGGACTATACCGCCATATACCATTTGTCCAACCTCTTCTAAATATCCTCCCAGACCAACGATATTGTGGCCATACTGGTGACACTCAAGAGAATCAAATGTGTACTTACAGTATGAACTCACAAAAACTTTACATAGCATGCATTATTCTTTCTAACCGTTTTGGGGTTAAATACATTCACCATGTTCATTTGGTTCAAATGAACTCATGAAGACAAGCCAGTGATCATGCCTTTTACTCCAAAACCCAAATATTCTGATATAAAAAAAAGGCAATTACACCGAACAATGCCACTGCGATTATGCTATTGTAAAATAAATGGCTAAACGGTTAATGCAATATTTTTGTCAGACCACTAGATTTAAAGCTGAAAGTCTATACTCTATCACATCTTGCTTGCTTCATTTAAAATCCTTCATGGTGGTATACAGGGGCAAAAATCTGGAAATTATGTAACGTAATTGTCCAAAAACTTACAGACCCGTCTCTACACTTAAAGACTCAACACTTCATTAGGAACAGTATACTAATAGTATTTAGGGCCTTCCATTGCTCTTTAAACAGTTTTAAATTATTTGTGCCATTGATTCCATAAGATGTTGGAAATATTCCTTTGAGATTCTGGTCGGCATTATTGCATCATGCAATTGCTGCAAATTTTTGCTTATCATGCTTATCTCCCATTCCACACCATCCCAAAGCTGTTCTACAGCCCCACTGCTAAACTTACTGTTATGTTCATGAAACAACTTTGAGATGACTTATGGTTTTGGGCAGAATCGTACTGGAAGGAGCCAATGTAAAGCTGGTAACCTGAGACCATGAAGGAATGCAGACAGTCAGTATCGATACTCAAATAGGTTGTAGGATTCGAACCATGCTGTATTCACAGCCCCCCCAAAAAATGCCTATAAAACATTCCCCACACCACTACACTGCCTCCACCATCCTGGATTACTAACACAAAGGTCTATGGATTCATAGTATTGGTGGCAAGTTGTGACTCCGCTCTTTGTGTGCCTCAACATAAATCGAGATACATCATACAAAGCTATGTACTGTATATCCAGTCTTCAATTGTCCAGTGTTAGGGAAGCTGTGGCTCAGCCTTCTGTTCATGAAACTCCAAGTGGTCTTCCGCCTTTGTGTAAAGATTAGAGGTGTTGTGCATTTCTTCTCACCACAACTGTGCAGAGTGTTGATCTAAGTTACTGAATCAATTGGCTATTCTCCATTGCTCACTCTCCTCAACAATGCGTTTCTTTCCACAGAACTCTTGTTCGCTGTTTTCTTTATTGCACCGTTCAATGAAACTGTAGAGCCTGTTTTATTTGAAAATTGAATCAGATAGAGATCAGGAGTTTTAGAAATGCTGAACATAAAAACAAACCAATGTACTGGCTTTTTCATGTGTAACCGGCAGACTAACAACTCATGGGCGGCACAGTTGCTTAGTGGTTAGCACTGTTGACTTGCACCTTTAGGGTCCAGGTTAGATTCCTGTCTGTGTTGCATGGAGTTTGCACGTTCTCCCCGTACTCGGTGGGTTTTCCTCCGGGTATTCCAGTTTCCTCCCACAGTCCAAAGACATGCAGATTAGGCTAACTGGAGTTCCCAAATTGCCCATGTGAATATGTGTGTGCCCTGTGATGAATTGGCACCCCGCCTCACGCCCCAAGTCTCCTGGGATAGGCTCCAGGCTCTCAGCACAGAATTAAGCGGTATAGACGGTGAGTGAGTGAGTGAGGCTTACAACTCATTAATAACTATGAAACACCAAGATGGGTGCACACTAAATGCGCTCCATATTTATAGACCTAGGAGTTAGATTAAATCTCTGTTCCTATGTCATTTATCTTGATGACAAAAACAAGAGTCTGGGTTTAGAGAGACATAAAATGATTTAATACAAAGATACCACATTTTCTACTGCCATGTTATTATTATTAAAACTTTATAGTGATATGCACACACCATCTTTTAAAAAACAAGTAGCTGGCAGGGCAACCAATAAGCGCATGTGAAGAATGGTGAAAGTTCCCAGATCCTTAGTCAATTAAAATGGCTTTGGTTTGTCAGGCCATCGGTCAATATGAGATGATTCCACAGAGCAGTGGAAGTACACAGATATATAAGATATACACAGTGGTGTGTTGCTGGAGGAAGGGCACAGTAACTGCACTAGTCTGTTGGATTACTCATACACTGGAGAGTTCTACTGCACTGGAACACTGTCATTGCTGCAATATTACACACACACACACTGATATCTGTGCAGAAACAAGAGGTGGTCTGTTCCTATGGTAACATGCATATACTAGTGTTTATTATGTTTTCAGATGATAAAACCTGTTAAAGGAAAACAATAACCCTCATTTTTATAAGTTAATATCTCAATATGTTTTTGTGTGATAAACTATAAAAAAGTAAACATATACAGTATATGAATTTCAAATTTGCAATTTGAAATTATTGTTAGGCTCAGGTCCAGGTTGAAGCTGAGAATTACGTCTAAGTTTTGGTTTATGGTTTAAGATTAGACCCCATGGCGAGGACAGGGCTGATTTTGGATTAGGATAATAGATGAATTTAAGTGTAGGGTTTTATTCAATGGAGATTCAAGGGAAGGTTTAAGGTTTCAAATTTAGCCAGTGGTAGATATTCTGGAGGAAGGTGAAACAAAGCCCAAGCCTACATCAGCTATTCATCATATCTACAGTAGTGTAGGTAATAAAGTCCAGAGTCATAAAGCTATCAGTCACATATACATGCATATAAAATTCTGTTGAAATATTAATAATCTAAATAATGAGGCCCATTGGGACAGAGGAGCAGCAAACAGGACGATTAATTAGATCGCTCGATTGGTCTAAAAATCTCTATGACTACAAAGGTTTGGTTCATGGCAAGTAATCAAAATTGAATGATTTGCCATAAACGAAGTGTAGCGTATACAAGGTGTCTAAATGTGTTTCTCCTCCCTAGAGAAATGAAGTATGGCTGGAATTTGTTTGCAAAACATGGCAAATCTGTTTAATTATATTAATTGTTCTAAACACAGTTAAACAAAAGTCTGTCCCAAACCACTCGAAATGAGTTGCTGGAATGTATGCTGGATGACTGTATTGTAAGTTTTACTTTTTTTTTAGCTTTACTTTTGTTTGTGTAAAGCTGCTTTGCGACATTGACAATTGTCAAAAGCGCTATACAAATAAAATTGAATTGAATTAAGTTGTCAATTTTAAACAGTGTATTTAATGATTACTAAATATTACCTTAAAACTGAAGGGCGCAGATACTGTACGTGCCAGCAACACAGAATAGGTCAATGACGATTAAAATGCTTATATGGAAGCCTGGTCAGTGTGGGGGATGCATCGAGCTTTGCATTTGGGTTTTCGGAAATGTCAGGTGGAACGAAGTGTTATCATTACTTTAATAACATGTACATTTAACCACTACTGGAATATAGGAATAACGTCATAAATATGTAGGTCTCTACTCTTTTAATATACAGTATTTATTTATATATATGTAGAAACAACCAAAACAACCACGAAATAAAAACACGAAATTGAACGTATCTATTACTTTGTGACTCTAATGTGACCCGTTTTTTTTTTTTTTTTTTTTTTTTTGCTCGTCATATTTGTATGTTTGAAGTAAAATCTAATTCAGTGCATCATATTGCCTAGGTTTGGCTGAAAAAAAAATCAGTCTATAGTGCATCTTGAGCCCCATAAATGTTTCTTAAAATAAAAGCAAAGCAAAGCATTAAAAAAAAAAAAAATTTTAAGCACTAACTAAATTATAAGGGTATAGCACAAGTCCAGTGTGATCTTAACTTAGGGTCTTAACTTTTGTTTGAATCTGTGTCAAAATCTATACTCAAGAGTCGCCATTGGACTTTGGAAAAAGAGTTAAGGTTGGCGATAAGGTTAGAACAAGGAGAACACTAGAGAGGTCTTCTATCTTGCATGCAGTCACGAGAGCTGATCTATAGCCTTGCTCAGCTACTGCAACATTAGAAACACCAGGCTGTTGCTCTCCAGTAGGTAAATGAGTCCCAGTGGGATCTACATTTAGCAAGCTAAGCTCTCTCTTTCTACTCCTCTCACCATTCTCTATTACCTAAATTATCAGCAAGGGGTTGTGCTATAGGCCATTTATCTTTCACCTACAGGTTTTTTTTTTTTTTTATAGGTGCACACGTCACTGAATTTGGGTGAGAGTACACATCTACTGATAGACTTCTGCATCAGCGAGATTCAGTTCTGTTTCTCTAACAGATTTTTACAGTGAAGACTGGAGAAAGTGAAGCATGTGTGAGTGCATTAACTGAGCAATGTAATGCATTTTCATATCTGACCTTCATCAGCCGTTACTGATAGGGCTGTGTGTGGTACAATATATTAGGTGTGTGTTTGTGTGTCTGTACCTGACATAGAGGGAGCGTTTCTGATTGGTTCGCAGAGATCCTGATCCAGAGCTCATACTGTGGTTCATCATCTGCTCTCTCAGGTCATGAATCTTCGCCTCAAAGCGACCGTACTCTGAAAGCACAGGCACACAAACAAACATCATCCTGTCAGCACGTTATAGATACTAGCCGTTACACACACTTTTATTAATGCACTCCCACCTCAGACTGAGTGCACTGCAAATGGGAGAGCCATACACAAAGTACACGAAGGTAGAAAACGGACACGGACACTCGTAGGTCTTCTTGGAGTTTGTCCTTTAAGATATAGTGATGCAGGGATGTGGCGCCTGCGAGGATCGATACAGGACATCAATACACTGTCCTGTTGAACCTGGGCTTTGACAGGAGTAATGTACTACTGTGTCATGTTCAAGGTCAAGCCACCACCACAATACAGTCAGGGAGAGACAAAGAGAGAGACAGAAAGAGCAACAGAGAGAGAAAATGTATAGCTGTTGTATTCTAGCGTTCATTATAGATACAGAGCAAGAGTTAAAATAGGACAGTTCAGTGAAGTACAATCTAGAAACCAATACACCACTGTTTCTTGCCCTGACTGAACTAAACCCAGTAGGCACGCACATCTTTTTAAAAGTTCCTTTTTTCATTTGCATTTCCTTGAAACACAAATTTCCCTTGAGATTTCTCACAATTCTTTAAAGGTAAGCATGTGGCACTATTATATAATTTCTCTTAAAAATCAGTTAATTGTTGCAAAAGGCACCACAGTGATAATGACTTAATGTATGTCAGACTACAAAAATCATAAACCCAACCAGACTACATGCCTTCTATTTTTCATAAAACACTCCATGTTTTATTTCTTAATAACATCTCAATTGCAGCAGGCATTAAGTCAGACTATATGGTCATTATCTTGGTGTCTTTGCTTCACCAAGAAAAGAAAAAAAAAATCAGTGTAGCATTACTATCCTAAATACAGTGGGACGAACGTTTCATCCGTGAAATCATTGTAAAAACAGTTACATTTGAAATTTGAATGAACATAAAAAAAAACATTTAGGAATATTTTAGCTTAGAAATGTTATTGAAAGCAGATAGACTTAAATGTCATCTGCTTTCGAAGTGGAAAAATTATATAATAGAAAATCATGAACTGGTTTCATCGCCACAACAGTGATGCACGGCTTGGGTCCACTTGTCTCCTTAGAGGAAAATGTAATTGCAAATCAATACAATTATTCTGCCCGATTGCCTTTATACTACAGTATGATAAAACATTTCTATCTTTATGTTAGTGGTCTCGTCTAGGACTCACTGAATGGTTTAATGACTATGAAACCAATGCAACTCATATGCCATGTTTTGATATCTTTATATTTTCCCTTGCACTTATTGTACTTTCAACTTCAGATTTCAGATTCAACTTTCTTTGTATTTTATTCTTATTTTCTGTAAATTTCCCTCTCACTTTTACTCACTTCACTCATTTTATTTTATATTTGCAAGCATCAATTCTATTGTGCATTTTATTTAACTAACTTTTACTTAATTAAAAAAAATATATATTTTTTATCATCTTTCTGGTCATTGACAGGAGTGTAAGCATTTCACTGCCTGTCATACTGTGTATGGTTATGAATGTGATGAATAAAATTGGAATTCCAAACTGCATTCCAACTGAATGTCTATGAGAGATGTTGGACAGTGCTACAACCACCACCACCACCACCACCACCACCACCACCACCACCATCATCATCATCACAATACAGTCAGAGAGAGTAAGGGAATATTGTAAGGGAATATTGGTTGAAAGATTGATGTTCATCACTTCAGTACATTGCCACTAAACCTCTAAGTCATTTAATCATCTTACCTCCTTAATACACATTTAACAGATTTTTTACCATAATCTTAAACCATTCATTCACCTGCCAATATTGATAATAAGATTTATTTCTTATTATTTTGGGGGAAAATGTGTAGGTGTATCCAAATTGGAATTGCTTTTCAACATATTTGAGACTTGTAGTTGTAGAAAGAAGGATATGCGCTGCAATAGATATACCATGAAAAGACCGCCTGGCAATCATGACCTTCAAAATACAATGGTAGAGTCCAGAAAGGACAATCCAGTTGCTCATATATGAGCATTGTGCAGGGCAAAACCTTAGCCACACGCCAATGCCCCAGACTGAGATCAAAATTTTATTTCTGATCCAATAGACTGATATACTTCAGACAACTGTAGACGTAGTAATTTTACACATGGAGCAAAACGTGGAAGACTTTTAGAGCAGAATGATGTTGTGTTTAAGTAGGTGATGGTGCGTATCAGTTTCCGAAGAGCTCTTTAGTGAGACTTAATTAAACTGCTTTGCTACAAGGGTGAAAAAAACACATACTCTCTCTCTCTCTCTCTCTCTCTCTCTCTCTCTCTCACACACACACACACACAACAATAATTGTCTTCCTATCTTAGTGAGAACCTAAACCTACAGTAAAACTATCCCTAAACTCAACCTTAGTAAGTCACGTTGGCTCCAAACTGGGACTGAATAAAAGGTTGAAAGATACTGATATCTATTAGCAAGTCAACCAAAGGATTACTCGATAAAACAATTGTGTTCATTTCAGGTGCTTAGGTTGCAGTTGCACAGAAAAAAAAAGGGATTATGTATTCAAGGTAAACCCAAACAAGAGCTCAATATGATTCTTTCCAAATGAAACCCCCTTTATCTAAAGAAGTTTAAATGCAGTCTGACCTTGTCTTAAATAAAAGCTTTTTTTGTACAAAGCAATTCTCTTTCCTTTTTTCCTTTCCTTATTCCAAATCATGTCTCCTTATTCACGGAAATCATCACTTCCTACACTTTCAATATCTTTAAAGCAAACAGAGAGCACGAGAGAGAGAGAGAGAGAGAGAGAGAGAGAGAGAGAGAGAGAGAGAGAGAGAGGGGAACATATTATAGCATTATTTGGTTTAATTGCATAGAAATAGAAAAAGAAATCTTGGCTTTTCCTTTGATTTTGCCTCATCTGTGAGACACATTAATGAAAAGCACTTAAATGTAGACCACAACATGCCAGAATAAAGCACTGCTATTGGAATCATTCTAAAAATAGATCTTGAGCATAACAGTGACCTAATCTCAACCAAGAACAAAATCCGTGCAGGAGAACAAGATCTCAGACTGCAGCATGGCACAGATTTACACTACAGCTACCTCACACATGATGAACGATTAGTAACAGCTCGCATGCACACAACATAAAACACCATGAAACGACAAGGAAACCAGTGCTAACCAGAGTGTTTAGTACTTACTTAGCCTTTAGAGTTCTGATCCACACACCCTGTGTCCTACAGCTGTGGTCCTAGACAGACTTTGACCCTCTCAAACCTGCACTTTAGTCCATCTCCAGCTCACACATTCAAACAAACACACGAGCACACACCGTGCATTCCATTCACACAGATAAAAAGTGCTCCAAAGAACAAAGACTGAACCAGCGTGGAGCGAGTGATTGAGTAGGATAGTGTAACGGAAAGATAGACGGAGAGTAAAAGGAGGACAGGGAAAGCAGAGAAACAGAAGAGGACTGAAAGGAACAAACACAGAAAAGGAGGGGAAAGAGAAAGCAAGTGAATGAATATGAGGGAATGGCGAAGGAGGGAAGAGGATGCGAGTGGATCGGTGTAGAGAGATGCTGAGTGTCTGCAGCAGTGAGAGGGATTGGCCGCTCCCCATATGTGCTCTCTCACACACACCGCCAACACCACACAATATGAGCATTTCTCTTCCCTCTCCTGCTCTCCCAATACTACACTGTGCCACACAATGCTACAACCACAGCACAATAGAGCAATACGCATAAATACATATTTTTTCCCCAAACCATTAAGAAAAAGGTCAAATTATATTCTTTCTGTTCTTTTAGTCACCCCCAATCTTTTTAAGGTTTCAAAATAAATGAACCTTGACTTAATGAAAACTCAATGATTTGAGTTTCGCTCCATATAATCACATCATAGTAAACATAGTTATTGTATGAGGCAAAGGAAGATGAATGTAAAGCAAGTTTTATATTAAAGGGAGCTTTCACAAGGTAAATGCAATACATTTAAGCAATACTTTTTTTGATGCCACTTCTAAATGCAATAAATGTATAGACTTTATAGTATGTACAGTATGTATGTATATTTAGGTATGCATGTATTGATATAAATTTTTCCTTTTCAATAAGGAACATCATTCATCAATTATAGTAGCACTTTATCCTACAGTAACCACCACAAATGTGCTGTATAGTAAGCAACCTCCAATAACTTGAACGCATTTTCAAGCATTTTCCTTGATTTCCATTATTTCTGACACCAATAATGGTGACTGGACTGCTTATTGTTTATCCACTGTATTAACGCGTACGCTTACTTTTGCTCAACATCTCAATTCGGGTTCCCAATTCCCTTCGTTCTTATTTCAGCTCAGGGAGTTTTTTTTGCCACTGTTGCCTCTGGCTTGCTCATTAAGGTTCTGTAGCCTGCAGCTGGACCACAAGCACCACTGCCCTCTTGTACTACAGCTGGAACATTGAGCAAGGCCCTTAACCCCTTAAGAGGTGTGCAAGAGGCAACATTCTAAATGTAGATTACTTCCATAAGTTTGTTGCAGTGATATGCATTTTATGTTCATGGCTTAAATTTAATTTAAAATGACATTTAAATGTACTGTAATATATAAAACACAATTGTATAATGATGCTGCATTTAGATACAGATCATATTTGTCATTTTTAATCTGCAACCAAAAGACAATTAAGTATTTTTCCTGGAAAAAAAATCTTTATATATAATATAATATATTATTTTGTAAAGTGTATTTTTTTTCATTAAAATTTAGCTTTTATTGTTGCTTATATTTAACAAAACACTGAAAGAGTTGGTTACAACTTATTCCCCTTTTTTTTTATTCCTGAAGCACATGACCGCAGGGAAGCACAGCTGGTGTGCAATGATCACTGCAGCCACTTACCCTCTCTGAGATGATGGGGCAAAAGGGCACTGCGGCAGTTGGAAGGTAAGTTTTTTTTTTCCATGTCTTTATGCTCACCCCTCTTGTTCTTTTAGCTGCAGACAGCACCAACAGCAATGCACTCCCTCTAATGCACCCCATAGCCATGACCACCTACTGTAGGTATCCTGGTTCCTGGTTCCGCAACATCCACCACTCTGAACCAGCACTTCACATTCTTTTTGGAGCCCTTCCCCTTTTTTTACTAGAAAAATGTAAACTTTTTGTTGACACCAGTTCATCTTTGTCTATGCCTATGACCTGGATCCCTTTCACCCAATGGGCCCCTTGTTAAAATATATGCTTGAAAGCCGGTCCACAACCCTTAGCATGATAGCAGCACATTTTGAGCAGGTTGCCTCCTGCGATTTCTGGTACAGTTGGCCTACAACACCCACCTGCTAGAGGAAATTGGCTATTGTTTCATTTTCAATTTGACAGACAAATCTTAGCATGCTCCAGACTAAATTCCACAAGTGGGTCTCCTGGGCTGTGGCATGACACTCTGCTGTGCACTTTAATGAGGTAACTGCAGCTGCAACGGCTAGGCACAAAGTAACATAGAAGGTGGCCATGGATGAGATTCTAAAGTCTGAGCACTGGTATCCACTGGGCCATCCATGCCATCAGCCAGGGAGAGCAGAAGGAATTCAGTTCCAGCCTACACTACTGTGAGGCCCATAAATGCCTAGAGATGGCAGAGGAGGCCCCAACAGTACCTCCCAGAGCCCCCCAGCATACTTGGCACAGGGAGACAAGGTCGGAACCAAGGTCAAGTGCATCACCAGGCAGCCAGTGATGGTAACTTCAGGCAAAAGCAAAAGAAAGACAAATGACTGAAACACTGCTGAGGGCAGCTGTGGCAAACAGTAGGAGAGAACCAGCAGGGTGGCCAGAAATTATATGCCTCTTACTTCCCGACAAAGGAAAGTCTAATGCAACCAAAGCCAGGATAAAGAATGTAACCTCTTGTTGGTTCCCTGGTCCTAATGCACAACCTGCTCATCCCACTTCCTATCATCGGTGTACCACTTAAAAGGGAGCCCTGGATCTCACTGGCCCACCATCTGCCCTGGGCTGTGAGTCTGTCCAAATAAAAGAACGCACAGAAAATCATCTCATCCTCCTCTTCAGCAAAGTGGGAATCCCCATTGACATCCTGGTCAATGCCCTTTCTCTCAAAGAAAATGTCTTACTACTGTTGGCTTTTTCAGGTGAAGCAAAACAGGATGTCTTTCTACATCTCACGACCCGACAGCCTGGTTGAGCTATTCAGTCAAATGCAGAAAAGGATGCTTTAGCAGGTGGAAGGTTGGATTTGGAATCGTCTCCTGCCCTATCTTCTGTTTGAGGTCCAGGAAACACAACAGGCATTCCACGGTCATTTTCAAGCTCTTCTTTGGGAGAAAACCAAGAAGACTAACCGATGGGGCCAAAGAAGGCCTGGGAGGAGTAGCCATCCCTATTCTACTCCATGATCAAAGAGATGAAGAACATGCAGGAGCAAACTAATAGGGTCTCTCCAATCATAAAACAACACATGTAGGGAGCTCAAGCAAAGCAGATGCAAATGAAATCCTAACCCATTCTCCTGAGTTACCGTTAGGCGATTGAGTCGTCCTGTTCCTGCACAGTGCAAGTTCCTTGTCCACTGGCATAGTCCCACACAATCCTTACACTGGTAGGCCGAGTAAAATACTCCCTACAATAGCTGGGCAATAGAAACAGTGACTAAATATATTATGTTAACCGGATTGAACAATGTAATGACTTGAAATGTTGAAATTACAACATAGTGCTGTGAATATGGAATTAATTTGTGAGTATATTTTTTGACTATAAAAGATATACTGTACAGTATACATCATACTATATGCTCTCTGGTTTGTGTGCTGCCTTCTGCTATTCTTACACTACATACTGAGAGATAACAAATGGCAGATACAAGCATGATGATTAATATAGTTTTTAAGCTGAGTTCTGAACTTTAGAGATCAAGCAGGATTAAGGAAGGTTGTAATGACAGATTTGAAAGCAAGTAATGATGATTAATTCAACCGCTGCCATGAGCACCATCGGTATCATCACTTTATCTGTGTAAGTGGTAAAAAGTCATGCTGAAAATACCACCAAGCTACCATCTGCTTCTTCTCTTGCATTTAAAGACATGTAAAAAGCATGTAAAGAAACAAACCAACAAACAAAATGGTACATATCACAGAGGAAACACAAATAGGTGGTGATGAAATCATTAAGGCAGTGATTTTCTACAGATTATTGTGTAATTTCAGCAGCAATGTACTACAGTATACTGTACTATTCCTGCTGAAATCACACAAAAGTATTATTATATTTTATATGAAAAGGGTTCTGGTAGTACATATCAGAGAGCGATCAATATTCATATTCATTTAGTGCATTACAAATGCATAATTAACACGACTAAGCGATGCAAAGAGGAGATAAAATCTAGGTGTAAAGGATGTTGGTTTTTTGAGCATGCACAAATGATTTCAGATAACAAGCCAAAGCAGCAGCCAAAGCCTATATAATATATATAGTAGAACTGCTGAGTATGTAGTGATTAATTTTCTAAAATGAGGCCAAAATCCAGAGGTTAAGACTGAATACTTTCAAATCTAAAATAAATTATTGATTCATAGCTCTTAGAAAGAACCGCATAATTACAAATAACATTATCTCTGAATGTGCGCCTTTGGCTTATCATTCCAAATTCAGAAAAACAATCCTTTCAGGCATGTCTGAGAGTAATGACATATCTGTGGATACGGAAGCTATAAAAAAGCAATAAGTGGACAGCTTCTGTGGTCCAAATGTAATCAGTTTATCTCAGCAGTCATTTTATCACACACAGTTTGTTAGAAATTATCACATAAATATCTTTTGTGTTCCCGGGAATGCTGAGTCATTAATTGATGCATAACATGATGTTTACTAGAAATAATGTTGTCATTCCCTTTCTTCTTCTTCCACAACAGATATTATATTCATCTTACAGAGACTTTTTGCAACAGCACATAACTACAATCTGAGCTACAACTTCTCTATACTTTAAAGATGGCTGTAGCTTTAAAACTCATCACAAACACATCTTTTGCACTACATGCACTGTAGTGTCATGTTCATGCATTTTAAAAGTCCAGTCAGAACTTTATGGTCAATAGCTTGATTTTGGTTTTGCTTAACCAAATATTCGAATGGGTCACATTACAAAAGATTGCTGATTCAAATGTTTATAGTCATGAGGCACTGGACTTGAGAGGGGTTTCCATTCTGCTAGTCATGGAAACCAACAGGAAGCACTCGCCACCTACTAGCTAACCAGCAGACTTGTGGTTAGGCAGATTCAATAAGTATTCATCCCAGTATGTTTTAGACATTACCATGCCTAACAATCAAATTTAGGCAGGTTGCTATTGGCAATACTGGCTCCTGTCAAGGATGATTGGATTAATGAGTGTAGTTGCAGCTTCTTAGAAATAACAGACTTTCACAAATGATTTATCACCCTGTGGATAAACCACAAAACACCACAGGCAAATATGTGTCCTTGTCTCAGCTAGTTTGGCACTAGCTTCTCCTTGCTTCCATAGGAGCTATGGAAGGGCTCTGCCTGCAGCCAACAGAGAGATATGAGGGAACATTGATGCACAAGAAGCACAGCGGACATCTGAAGTTCCAGTGGGAGATTATAACACCTGAGGGAGGTCTACCTGACACTTACATACTTCGTGACAGATCTGGGAAATCACATGATTAGCAATAGAGCGATGGTCAAATACACCAATCCACCAGGTAATTTGGTTAAGGCTTTGGGGTTTTGTTCGATGTTTATGGGAACTGCTGTCGTACAAAATGAATATCACCTTACTTAAAGGCATGAGTGCTATAAATATTTTTTTAAATACATAGCTTATCAGACCTAATCTCATTGTGGCATAGATTATGAAAGTGATTAGAAAGAGCAAAACAGAATCCTATTTATATATGTAACTGTGCATGTATCTGAGGTGGGAGATGGCTGTATGCTATATGGCGCTATAATTTTTGGAAGTTATAAATAGGTTTCGGATATATTCACCACCACTGCTGGGCAGCTGGTGTTCTTCTTAGCACAACAACATATGCAACGCGCCTCCAAAATGCATTTTTTCCTCATGTGGTTTTGTGAAGGACGTAGCTAATAAAATTAAGCATGCGAAAGATTGTGATGTCAGCCGTTTCGACTGCAAAGAGAACATTTCACAGAAACTCATCTACACACAGATAAACAAATGCCAAAAGTGACCATGTTGTCCGCTTTTTAAAATAACAACGCAGCTCAGACGACCCCGAGTGTATTCAGTGCATAATGAAAAGCTATAAAGGTAATTCTGTATATTGTCCAATTATTTCTTTTTTTTTATACACAATATGAACTTCCACAAACTGGTGCCATAAAGTTTAAAACTGCATAGGAATGTCTTGCAATTTACTGAAACTAAGAGGCCCAAACATGCGCCAGCAGAACAATGTTCCAGGTCCATTAGGATGGATGGATGGATAGATAGATACTTTATTGATCCCGAAGAAAAATTTAAATATCCAGTAGCAGTAGTGTGAGTCGCAAAAGTTCCAATGAACAAAATCAAGCGGATCAAGTCCTGACCTCAACCCCACTGAAACCCTTTGGTGTGAAATTCATGCAGACCTTCATCATCCAATCAGTGCTTCACCTTTTGTGGCTGAATAAGCAAATTCTCAGTCACATTCCAAAACCGAGTGTAAAGCCTCTCCATAAGAATGGAAGCTACAACAGCAAATGAGGAGTTATTTGGGATGTTTAAATAACACATGGAGGTGCAATGGTCAGGTGTCCACAAACTTGGCTATATAGTACTGTACATGCAGCTTATAGCATACACTGATAATTGTCTATCTCAAGACATGATTCATTATAGTTAAAAAATATAAAATGATAAAAGAGGAAATATAAAAACAAAGCAAGAACTAAATTAATTTAGAGTTTCGAATACTGTATGAAACAAGACTTCAGATTAAACCAGACATGTTCGTATCTCTTGCACATGGCAGAGAACAGAAATGTGAAACCTAGCTGCTGTTTAAATTTATACCTTCCCTGTCACTTTCCTTCTTCCCCTCAAGACTGAGATTCATCTTCTCTCTTCTTCTTAACCCCTTAAGCTCACAATTTGCCAGTTCATCATCATTCAGATATTCATCCTAAAGCATACAACTCAATAACTTCAATGAATTATTCAGTAGCTCAGGAAGCCTTGTGGCTCTCTGTCTTACTCTTTGCATCATTGCAGAGGAGATTCACCACGCTTTTCTGCAGACGCACAACATTTTCCCATTCCTTCACCTTTGTAATAGATTCAGTGCTTTTGTTTTGTACCGGTTTCAATGATCCAGTTTGAATAAAAAATATATTAATCTAACTTAAACTAAACAGAACAAAAACGATGGATGAACTTAATACATCGTAAGCAAATTGGGGATTTTATTCACTGTCACATTCACTTTATCTCATATCTCATACTCTTCTAGAAGTATATATGCGCGCACACACACACGCACACACACGCACGCACACACACACACACACACACACACACACACACACACACACACACACACACACACACACACACACACACACACACACACACACACACACACACAGGCAACACCATAACGCTGAAAGGGCTTTGAGCATTACGGATAAAGTGGCACAAAAGGTACTTGCCACCTTTAACCTTATTAACATAATTCCTCTTAACTTTACCTTATTAATGCATTTATTCTTTATGATTATCTTATTTATTAATGCTTTCATCCCTGCTGAATTAGTTTACTCTGGCAAGAGAAATGCAGTGCTATCAGATTAGTTAGAGAGGTAACTCACCCACACACAGAGCCAAACTGAATAGTCCTGGGATTCAAATAATCAACACTGTAGGACTGTATTTAGCTTGCACTTGAACGATGTTACAGTTGAAAAGGATAGCAAATAGTAAACATTCACAAAACCTGGTTGTATGTACTGTAATGAAGGCTGACTTTAAAGGTTATGTGTTTGAGGTTAGGAAAATACTGTCTTTTCCTCCTGTATGTGCAGCTTAAGGTGGTCTCAGGAAGTGGTGAAAATCTCACTGTTCCTTAGAGTAGTCTCTTTGTAGATTCAGAGTGTTACTTCCTCTTTTGCACCACTTCATCTAATTTAGCACAGAACATTAATTTAGGACCACGAAAATGATAAAGAAGAAAAATCTCGCCCATCAGAATAAACAAAATGCAAGCATTTATTGGTAAATAACTGATGCATCAGCATGACAACAGAGCAGGTGCTGAGTCCTAATGCTACCTGGGCCCATCTATCATTCTGTGCAACTGTAATAATGCGGGAAGCCCTACAAGTCAAAGGAAGTTGCTGCCTCAATGCTTCTGTGCGATTAGCTGACCTGGGTACATACAGCACTAACGTTAGCACTGCTGCAGAAAGGAATACATAACATAGCACAAACCATGTGCTGCTCTAGCAGGCTTCGGTTTCAGGTCAGCATCACTGCTGTTACAGATGACCACGTGGCTTGCTGAAGGACAACGTGAGAGAATGAAGACTACAGAGAACTACAGTAAGAGATGGGGACAGGATTAATGTTAGCAGAATGAAAAACGGCTCTAATATGAATGCAGACAAACCAGATAAGCCTGAATAAAACCTTTTTATATTTGTTATTTACCAGCATGTGGGACGTTTCTATCGATTTTCCGTGGAATTTATGTGCATATATTGTATGTGTCTGAATTTATGCTACAGATGCAGGGTCTGAACAGGAGACATCGGGGACTGAAAGAAGGAAAAGGAAAAATCAGAGGAATAGGGAATAAGGATAAAGTGAGGGTGCAGTGTTGAAAGGAACAAACATTTAACTTATACTTATCCAGTTTCCCCACAATCTTTCTCATCAGTTAGCTATGAGAGATCATACCTAGATCAGATATTATCGTACATGTGATAATATCTTGTTGATCTGAGTGCGTGTTACAGTGTGCATGGGTGTAGGAGTGAGCTGGCGGTGAGCTCTGTGCATTAGTGCTAAGGCAAGCATGAGGGCAGGGTGTACAGCAGCTTAGTTAGCTGTGCAAGCAGGCACATAAAGAGGGCAAAGGTGCACACAGATCAGGTAAGTGATCAGCAGAGATCCCTCCCTCATTCCGTGTTAGATCCCCATGATGAGAAGGGATTCTGGGCAAGACTGCGCCCATGCCCCTTAAAACCCAAAGTGAAAACCTGCCGGACTCAACCTTAAACTGGACAGGATTCTTTTGGTACATTCTGTGACTCTAAAGATCTATAGATCAACATCTGGAATCTTACGCTATGTTTTCAGTGAGCACAGTGTCCAGAAGATTCTTATAGTCCAGTTTAATTGGAATGTGCAGGATTTCTCTGTGTGTGTTGTTTTAGTGGGTAGGGTTGAGGGGGCTGGGGCTGCAGGCTGCTCTTGGCCCAGACACCGATCGTGTGGCACAAACCTGTGGCTGGAGGCGCGGCCCGACGTGGAGAGCACAGCGCAAGCTCTGATGAGTGGAAGAAAAAAGAGCAGACATCAGAACAGCTCTGCTCTCTTGCTCTTACTAGACATACCTTGCACCTTACACTACCAGCATATGGAAGAGGGAGTCAGTAGAAAATGTCAAACCTCACATAAACCTCTTACTACATTTCACACCAGAACAGAGCAGCACAGACTACAAAATAATTTTAAAAAAAATTGATCTAAAACTTTTAAAAATAGCCTCCAATAATATGCTTAGCATTAGCCCTGGTTTATACTTCTGTGTCCATGTGTTTTAAGCACATGGGGAGAAAAGCAACATTAGTCATTAAAGCTATCCTATTAGTTACTAAATTTAACTAGTTTGATATTTTTCATATTTCTACACAGGAAAACATGAGTCAAAGTGAAGCATGGGGAAGCCCCTACTCTAACATTTTATATAGTTTATTTATGTAGACAACTATACCATTCATGTTACACACCACACTTTATAGCTAACATGAAATATGTTACTTCTTTAATAAAGTATAATGAGCGTGCATTTGGTGCCAACAATGATGAGAGAAACCACAGCACATGTCCCCACCTCATCAGTTAACATTCGTCTGAAGGATGCTTGATGCACAGCACCACAGAGACACACAAAAGTAATGTTGAGGTTTTGGAAGAGACCATCAACGTGCCTCTGCTTGCCCTACTTAAGCCCCGTAATTGCATCTCAGTGTAAACGTCTTTCACAACCAGAAGTATCAACCAGGCTTTAGTAATCCAATTTTAAATGTAGACATAGATTAATCTTGTTATATTTGGATTAATGTATCTGCTCGTGGCATATTTATTAAACGAAGCATCTGTTTTCCTTAGCTGTGAAGTCCAAAATTGCAGCCAAAGCAGAACACACACTAATTAAACACGGCAGTAAAAAAAAAAAACAAAAAAAAAAAAACACAAACCATTACACATCAAGGATAAAAAAGTGCTGAGAATGTGTTAGCTGTGTTCCTGTCCTGCTTGGGGCTGCAGGTGACCTTTGTAATCTGAGTGACTTAGATAAATAAGGGAATCATTTTCATCCGAGCACGGATAGGTCACTAAAGCTGTCCGTCACTCACCTTCAGGCCGGTATTGGGCGACGATGGCCACCGTCTGACCCGCCCCCTTGAGCGCCGCCGCAGCCTGTTCATGTGTAGCTCCTCGCAAATCAATGCCATTTACCTGCATGTAAACACACACACACACACACACACACACACATGTACACACAACTGTTGTGATCAAAGTCAGTACTGTAAGTCAGTAAAAAATTTAATAAAAAAAATATATTTAAGTGAGAAAATATAAATAGGAAGCCAAATATTAGAGTATAGTATATAAATTATATTTTCTCCACCCTGCAAGGAAACATGAGCTAACATGAGCTAACTGACTAACTATCACTGTTTCTGTCAATTCTAAAGCTAGATAGTTAGCTAAAAAGGTAACTTTTAAGTAAGAAAGAGAAATCTTATTAAAGTGATATCCATAAGGTTCATCATCTTAAAAATAATAACACTGTATCATAAAAGCTGTATCTCTGAATTTTTTGAATTGTATTTTTTTAAATGCTCCTAAATTGTATTGCTAATGCTAGCTAGGTTGGTAAATACTGTAGGCTAGTTTGAACATATATTTTAAGTCAAACTTTTAGTCATGAATGTCCATATGCTTTGAGCTAATGAAAGTTATCATGCTATTGGTAACAGAGGCTAGCGGCAGCTTTCTGAGAGAGTCATATTCATAAGTGTTCATAATTTTCACAGTCTGCTATGTAATATGCTATTAGTCATTTATTTTGACCATTCTCTTCTGTTGTTTGGTAAGCATGTTGATGTACATAGTTATGCACTTGGGAGATCTTTGAGATTTGATTCTGTAGCCTAGATCTCAAAAACATGAGGCTAATATGGGGCAGTTGTCAGTAATAAAATATAGTGGTACTTTGGCATTCCCCGTCTCATGAATTTTCACCTTAAGAAATGAAATTTTGCAAGGAATGCATACGTCAAACAAAGCATTTTCGGTGAATGAATGAACCAACCAAACTGAACCTAAGTTACATCCAGGAGTTGTTCTTGTTTGCGTCAGTGGAAAGCAAGTTTACATGTTATTCTGCA
>JAAGKR010000135.1:269332-286586 GCA_011419295.1 Clarias macrocephalus
CCTAAACTACTCTTTCACAATTTAAGCTTAAAGAATCCCGGGCATCGTTATCTTGGAATGTTCCCGTACTATCAAGAAAATATCTAAGAAAAAATTAATTGATGAAAATACCTGATAAGTTAGTATATTCAAGTTGTTTGTTTAGGTAATTTTTTAGTTGCTGAAACTAGACCTGACCAAAAGAAGCAACTGAGTTCTACTGTTGTTTTTTACGATTTGATTTTAAGCTGTTAAGTGATCTCCCATCACACTCATTCTGGATGAAGACAATTCTTGCTCAAAGATGATGGTTCACCTCTTTCCTTCCAGGTTTTAATAACACATTTTACACTTCTTAACCCAATTTTTGTACTTTTAGCAATCTCCTTAGATGTTAAGTCTTTGATGTTAAGGTTTCTGAAACAGACTAACATCTTTACCACAATCACAGGATATGTTTTCTGACATGGTTGTTTAAGAAATGAGAAGATACCCAGTTGGGGTTAAATAACTTGTTGCCAGCTGAATCATATTTTTAACCATAATATATTTTGTAGTGTAGCAAAAACAAAAAGTGGCCTTGCCATCCCAATATTTTTTGAAGGGACTATCAAGTAAATACGTACTAATAATATTATATATGTTGAGATGTAAATTTAGGATCATAGCTTTCATTTACATTATATAAATTTATTCATCTTCAGTAATTATTTTATCCTGGATAGAGTCATCATGAATCCAACACCCACCCTGGGAACACTACTGTAGTTGTAAGGGATAAACCCAGGACCGGAAGCAATTCTTTTGCAGGTCATCATACATCACACAAAAATGCATACAAACACACAAGTTTGCATATTCGGTTAAACAAATGACCATTTTGATTTACAGTCTACCTACCTAGGGGAGAAAACTAAATACAAAGAAATTGCAAAAGTCTTGAGCCACCTTTCATTAAAAAAAAATATTCAATGAAATTAAATTATGAGGATTAAATTAAAGAAATGGGAACAAATGTTTTACTGTGATGGGCGACAAAGCCCCGAAATATACAATTTAAAAAGTTTCATGTGTCACTGGGTGGCTTTGACTTTCAAAGACTTTGAAGAAACATGGCTGGTTTCGATACTGTTATGACTCACTTAATAGCTAGTTGGACAGTTAGTTCATCATTTTGAAGACTAATACTGGTAATGAATGTTGGATAGGGAAACTGTAATTGTAACTGTTACCTACTTTCACCACTAGATGGAAGACAAACTCCATAAGACTGGAAATCCACTAAATAATATCTAGTTTTAGTGCAGAAAGCAAATAAAACTAAAACATTACAATTACTCAACTTTCACTGATTTACCTATGATTTCAAATAAGAGCAAATAAACAGTAAAATAAGTTGGTAATGGCTATAGGACATGTATTTTTGATATTAGACAGATAATTCTGTGTTTTTACAACTACTTTTACAATATTGGAATAAACAAATAGTGAATGTAAATGATAACTGGCTCAGAAAAACAAATATTCCATATTTATCAAGATGCTGATGATTGGACTCTAACTCCAAATCATGCTCTGAGTCATTTCCCACAACTCCAAACAGTAAAAAAAAAAAAAGTCATTTAAGGACAGAGATCATCTATCTTCTCCACACACTGCAAAATACCAAAATATCCTTAAAATGTAAATTAAAATGTAACTATGTAAATTCTAAACTTATATTCAGCTCTCTGGAAGCTCATTTGCATGAATCTATTCCCCCGGTACAATATTCCCCGCTGGCCAGCTGCCTCCTCCTGTCTCATTTGGCTTCTCTCCCTCTCTCATTTCCTCACATTTGTCATCGTGAAACCTAATGCCAAATGGGAAAACAAACAAACCAGATTGTGCTTACTTTAAATTCTAAAAGCCTCCACTATTTCCTAATGATGGGTGTTTACTGGCATAGATTATACTGCAGCCATGGTGTTATTTATGCGGACTCACAAATCTCACTATATTTAGCCATTTATTTAGTGTCACCTTCTGTAATTGAAGCCCCACCATTTCAAATCCAGGCTTCCATAGAAATATTTAAAAGAGAGAGGTGGTATGCAGATTCCATACAATTCCTGAGAATAAGTTTTAAATATTCTTAAACTGCTATGATGACATAGTCAAGGACACTTTACTGTAGAACTTTACAAGCTCTGAAAGTTAACAGTACAGAAACAGTCTTGAGGAAATGGGTATTTGATTGACTAATGCTACACAAACAGAATAAGTATAAAAATATACACAATGTAAATAACTTTATTTAATAGTGTTTGGTAGAAAAACCAAAATATTGAGTTATAACTAGCTATGAGTAAATATCACAATTAAATATTACTCACTCACTTATCGTCTATACCTTTATCCTGTATACAGGGTCGGTTGGGGGGATTTAGGGCACGAGGCGGGGTACACCCTGGATGGGGTACCAATCACTCACACATACACATACTCACACACTCATTCACACACTACCAGCAATTTGGGAATGCTGTTACCCCAATCTGCATGTCTTTTGACATGTTGGAGGAAACCGGAATTATCCACGGAGTTATTTCTATTACTCATTCGGTTGTAACATTCTGTACATATGCTGAACTACATCAGCTGCATTAAAAGTGCTTTTGATGGCAGCAGGACAGTGGATGACTGATATGATCATCCAAGTGCTGAAAAAAGGGTATGTTTAAACAAGCCTCAATGTCTGAGTAAGCCAGAGAGTGTGCATGAGTGGGCTGGAGCGTCACTTCCCCTTGATCAGTGAAGGCCACAGCAGATAAACAGACTGTAGCTCATAAACACACAGTCAGTAGATAAAATAAGCAGTGCGTAAATACGTCTGGCATTTGCCTAGTGACAAAAGGGTTATGATCTGGATTGTTATCAAGCTGCATTCAAAGAGTCTCTGAGAGGAAAACAAAATCAGCCTAAATCACCATTCACCTTTTTCCTTTCTATCGATCTAATACTGTAGCTCACCCCTTACAGCATTTTCACTACGTCCATAAAAACAGTCTGTTACGAATGACTGGTACAGCCCGGAAACACATTACTGTGTTAGGATAAAAGAAGGAGATGCTTTTCTAAACTTGAAGAAGTATAATATGAAATAAATTGAGGTTACCAGAACCGCCATCGCCATTTCCGTCTCCTTCTAGCATGTTCTAGCCCCCACTCTTGTTTAAACCACGCAACACACTAGGAAGCCTAATGGGTAGTTTTGCAGGTTTTTACTGCAATCACTCCCACACAGGAGCAGCTAGAACAAGAGAAACTCTCCATTAATGATAACCTGAGTTCAGGATCGACTGGTGAACCTGAGGTGGCAACTCTACCCACTACACCACCATTATTCCACTTGCTATTAATTTGCAATCTATACAGTACACAGTTGTTAGGAATGTTGCCTCAAACCACAAATCTGGTCAAGGGGTTTGCATGTTCACCCTGTGCTTGGTGGGTTTTAAAGTATGTGGCTGCCTCTACTGCCCAATGACATGTTTCCAAATTGCCTGTAAAGTACAGTGTATGATTGGGTGTGTACTTGTGCTCATTGATGGGTTGGACCCCCCTTGTGCCCCCTAGCATAGGTTCCAGTTCCTCGCAGGCTAGGTGGTATGTCGATAGTACACAGTGTACTAGGATGTAATGCCAATTATACTATACTGTACATCCAAATCCATACTGTATATAGTTGGTGCCAGACAGGGTGCTTCAGGTATTTCAGAAACTGCTGATCTCATGGAATCTGGTGAAGAGTTTTCTCAGAGTTGTGTACAGAATAGTGTCCAGACAGGAATGTCATGTTGATGAGAGAGATACAGGATGAGGAGAATGGACAGACCAGTTCAAACAGACAGGAAGAATCCAGAAACTCAAATAACCACTCTTTGTTACTGTTCTGAGCAGAAAAGAAACTTAAAACTCATAAATTGTCTAAGCATGAGATAGATGTGAAGAACAGTAGAAGAAAGCATCAGGTTCCATTCTTGTCTGCTATTCTGTACTGTAAGCTACTGTATTCTGTTGCTCAATGTCACCATATTCTCATTCTTGAACCATACCAATATCCCTATACCACTTTATTTACAAGTGTACAACAATCATTGCTCTCAGAGGACCACTGTCAGCAACTGGACTACATCTAACACATGTAGAGCGATGACTGTGACTCACAGGGAGACAGATGCATCATATCAATAAACTCAGAGTGAGTCCTGCTCTCTCCCAGGTGGTGACTGACATATTTCCAATGGCCTTCAGTCAATGTGGCCGTGCTGGGTGTCTCTTTAGTTTAAGCACTGCTTCAGATTCACACAGTCAATGTCCTAAAAGAGTTTATCCTGTTTTGTGACTGCTAACTCAAAGACCTGCTGACTTATTGACGGCAAACTGACTGTAAGTTACAGCAAAGGCCGTTATTGTGGGTCTTACGGTTGAGTGCTGTCAATCACTGAATTCGCTGCATGACGATGTGTTTCGAAAGTATTGGAACAACAAGACCAATTCTTCAGCTTTTGCTATATTTTGAGGATAGTTGAGATTGAGATCAAAGACGAACATGAGACAACAGGGCAGAATTTGAGCTTTCAGTCTGTTCCTATACTGTCAGTTGTTTCTATTCTATTTTATCAAATCAAAATGTGAATATGAGAAAAAAAAGAAACCTACATTTTTGGTTTATTTGATTAGTTGTTTTGTTCCATAGAAATAAGAATACTGTTTCCATTACATATGATTTAAACAAATTTTTGCTTAAACATTTGTTTCGAAAAAAAAAAAAAAACAGAAAAGCCTCTCTAAGTGGTCTGCGCTCTGTCTGCAGTAAAATAATGCGGCTTTAACCTTTTGAGAGCACATCAGTAGACAGAGGGAGGAAGGGAATGAGAGAGAGAGAATGAGAGAGAGAGAGAGAGAGAGAGAGAGAGAGAGAGAGAGAGAATGAGAGAGAGAGAGGGAGAGAGTGTTAGTTGACGGTTCACTTCCCACACTGTAATTGGATTGGAGACGAAAGGAGCAGGAGAGCCAAAAAAAAACAAAAAAAAAACACCACTGCAGTTAGTACACAAAACACATTTCTCTCTCTCTCTCCCTTTTTAAACCGAAATGCAAAACAACAACAATAACAACAACCTTTATCTCAGTTACTCACAAGCTTCATTAAGCAGCTTACATCTCACACAATACAAATACTGTACATTCTGTTTTTACTGTAAAGTAACCTTTTACAGAATATATATAATCACAGTAATAACCTGACTAACTGCACTATTTTCACCAGCACTTACCAACACATGATTGACCAGCTCTGTATCTTGCTTCTTGAGCTGGGAGCTAATCAGAATGAGCTGGATGGTCCCAGAAGGATATTGATTATCAGCGATAAGACTCAACCTCAGGGAAAAGTGATTTATTATGTGTCTTTTTTTAAAGGAAAAAAAAAAATCAGATTCTTCTCCTGCACAACTGCTTATAAAAAACCCCATTAATCATCACGTAACACATAATGACAAAAGAAAACAAACATAGCTCTTTCTCTGATGGGGGGCTTTTTCTTTTGACATGATGGATTGATCAGGGATGACAGGCTTGTGCCAGCGAAACAGCATATCCGTCTCCGTCCGGGAAACTGATTAACGGTCATCAAAATAATAATTCTTAGTCACTGGTAGTAGATAGCAAAGGTTTTCTAGAAAAGTTATGGTGTTTACAGAGTCGGCCAAATCATTAAAAAAATTCTTTAAGGTTAAGCATTAATACACTTAATTAAGCCTATAAAAGCACCTGAAGATTTATACTCACTCTCATACCTATTATTATACCTTTCCTATTCGCTGGTATGTAATTCCTGAATATAGTTACACTATTAAAATAATATAGATCAAGTATTATTAATAAAGGAGAGCTAATGTTCTCAGCATAGTTTTGTAAGGATTTGGCCCAAACTGTTTTTTTCTCTCTTTTTGCCCAATTTGAAAACCAGAACACCATCAGTCATATAAGTTACAACTGCAATTTCCTAACAAAGACAGCTTTCTCTTATTTGCTGTCTGAGATTCGAATCATTCCCATTCCCTCTGAAGCCAATTAGAGACTGCTTTTTAATTAATTGAGTAATACACTTCTCGTTAAAATTCTGAACAAGACACAAATCGGGCAACCGGTGCCAAAACAAGGCTCCCGCAGCAGCAAGCTCGGGCTGTTCCAAAGCCATCTGGGCCAAAGACAGGCAAAGACTTATACACTGAGCCACAAACATGCACACAGTACTTAAAAAAAAAAAAAGGAGAATGGATTAAACCCAATTAATCTCTAAACTATAAACTTTAATTCATTTAATCAGCAGCGCGGCAGATGAGACGCTATGGCTTTATACCCATTTAAAGTCAAACTGTTCCGACAGATAAAATGCAAAAAGCTACAGAGGCAATAAAAGAGATTACATCAATCCTCTCAGGTTTACAAAGCTCAGACATTGCTCAGACACCGCACATAAACCCCGATCAACATTCTGTGAGCATCCAGGCTGTGACCTTCAAGGACTCGTCAATAAACAATACAATAAAAAACACATCCAGGGGCACAATGAAGGGTCATGGGGTTAGAACAGGCAGTAAATGGTACTAAATGAGTTCAGTCACTCAAAAACTACAGTTTTATTTCACCCCACGTAACTGCCAGGAGGCAGCGAGTATCACCTGCATGCCCTTTTCACATAGTCCGAGACCTTTGTACAAACTCACACAGTGAAATGATGCAACGTTTGCAATAAATGCCACCGTCATACAGCTTGTTAGACCAAGATGTACACAAGATGCTATTATCTGCTCTGAACATTGTGACTACAGGAAGATCTATGTATCGATCCATCTCCGTCCATTCACCTAGGAACCTCTGTAGTCCATCTAGGGGCTGTGGAGGCCAATGATGATTACCATTGTATTTATTCCCATTTCACAACCGTGGTGGGACCTCGGTTCACATGCACATTCACACACTACAGACAATTAGCCTAGGAAACTAGAGTATCTGGAGGAAACCCACGAAGCACAGAGCAAATATGCACACAAACCCAATGCTAACCACTAAGCCAGATAATGCTTATCTATCTATCTATCTATCTATCTATCTATCTATCTATCTATCTATCTATCTATCTATTTTTTTGTGTAGCTGTAGGCTGTAGGGTTTTATTTAGCTTAGCTTAGTTTAGCTTCAGCACAGCAAGCCATATTAGCTGTCACTCACCATCCAATGTGCTATATTATCTCTATGTACGTGCACTGTGTAATTTCCTACTCTCCACTCAGCAAGTGGCACTTAACTGTTATTCTCTCTTCAGTCAGCTTCACCCTGTGCATTGTTTTTTTCCCATTATATTCCAGAATCTCTATTTTATAACTGAGCTTGTGGGTGTATACTGTTAGCATGAGTTAGTGGTCAGGACACTTGGTTGTATTAACCATCAGGGTGAGTAAGGACTACAACCAAGCAGTCCAGGTGAACACTCAAGTTCCAGCACACATTTGAGGAAGCTGTCCTGCAAATGCTGGATTCAGTTGGATTAGGTGCACTTCCCATTTTTCCTTAAAAAAGCTAGCTTTTCGAGGAGCTGCTAGATTACGCAAAATTGTGCCAAACGTGCATTTCATCAATGTGTGGCATCCACAAGAGCACACCATAGCATTTTAGTTATCATCTTCTGATTGGGGTGCATAAATTTATGCTCTTTTAAAAAAAAAAGGTGAGGTACCTCCTTCTGCCACAATTCCCTAAGAATCATCAATGCTTTTCGTTCTGACCCTATAAAAATGTTAAATGTTTACTAAGTGCTACTTGCTTTGGCACAGGACTAACTGCTCTGATGACGAGCTCTGTATGTGTGCACTGGGGTCCAGATGACCCGGGAATGAACTTGTAGCTAAATCCAGGCTTTCTCTTCAAGGTCAAATCACTTCATTTGTGAAGCCCTACAGTAACCATCTAATACTCAGAGAAAATGTTCATCTGCCTTGAAGGAAAGACTTAATTATCATAATAGCACTTAATTATACCATATATTTATTAATTATCTCATAATAGAATTTAATTACAGAATCAAAGTTATAATTTGACCCGTCACATCGAATCAGGTATTAAGTCACATTATGGGAGATTTGAGTTATGCATATTTTCAGACTCCTGGTACAATAACGTTTATGGGTGTACAGTGTCCGGTTGCTGAGATATGGGCAGTGGGAGTTTGTTTCCAATGATGGCTACGGGGAAAAGAAATCCTACTTTTAGAATATTTAAATAAGAATTCTATGATGTAGTAAGAACGAGGGAACCCTCATTATCATTTTGACACCAAACTGATTGATTGATTTGATTTTGCTGCTACTTCTAAAAATACAGTAATTTCACCAGAAAAGTGGTTTTATGGCAAAAAAAAAAAAAGAGTGAAATAAATATAAAAAGCATACTTTTCTGTCACAACTGGAGTAACCAGCTTAGATAGTGTTCATTAAAGCATTTAATGTCGAAAATCGAATATTTAATACATTTCCTCTGTACACTATTGGCCATAGCATAAAACTTACCTGTGCGACTTAATACAGGACCTGACTTGATATGATTTGATACTAACTAGTATTTATTGCAGGGGGAGAAAGCCAGAAGAGGAAACCTGAACCAATTGAAAATTAATCAGTAATGTAACAAAAAAACTAACATTTCATTTTTGAATCGTCTGTAGTCCGTATCGAAATTCTAAGGAACATTGTCTTATGAACCATTTTTTAGAAATAATAATAAAGTTTAGGTTCTTACAACTAGCAAGAATATGAGTTGGAGGTGTCCTTGCTTTTCTTTTATTAAATAAATAAATAAACAAACAAACAGAATGACTCATATGGTATTATTTAGCATTTATATTACTGGTGTAGGTTACAAGAGGATCCCAGATGGCCCAAGTCTCCATTTCAGCTTTCAGCAATACCATTCCACCACTACTACTCTTGCTTGCATGAAATATGCTGATATCATCCTGGTCATATTACATGTTTTTTTATTTTTAATTCTGCGACTGCTATGTCTCAATTGTTGGTGACTGTTTGTTCTCTTTTTAAGATACGCTATACAAAATGAACATAATCTCCTGTAAATTTCATACAAAAGTATCCATTAATGTGGAAAATTTGTATCACAACTTTTTAAATATACTGGACAACATAACAACAACTTTCACACACTCACTCATACACACATATAAATAATATGCTCCTAACAAGCACAATTAGTGGAATAGTAGTTAAAGAGCATTTTTTATTTTAAAAGCAATATTAGAGTTGAATTTCATGCACTCACCTACTGTACGTAGCTACCAATAACTGAAATAGCATGTGGTGAATGTCAATATCAAGACCCTATTTTTTTTCTTTTCTTTTTTCTTTTACATAATTTTAATGCAGATTAAGACAGTGTGGGCACCAGAAAAATCACTCGTGGGCTGCCATTTGAACATCCTGGGTTTAGATATATCTCTCTATCTGCTGTACTTTGCCACACAGTGTAGGCTGGACAGTTAAATTTTGGCTCTCTTTATTCATTACAAGGTAGACAGGTAGACTAGGATCATAGGTGACTTGTTGGACAGGGCATGCGGGGAACAGATTGTAGGCAGGGAATGTAAGAGGTGTTGTCCAGGGCATGCTGTCCGTGCTGCATGCAGGCAAACCTCATTGGCATGCAAAGTATTAAATGGTCAGTACCTGGTAATATCGGAGTCGGGGATCACACCTAGGTGGTAGTGGGGGAATGGGACGGAGTGCATTGGGCTTTTATCAAACTCCACAGGGGAATAGTGACGGGGAGAGGGAGCACGATCACACAGTTTATTCACAGTGCTGTAAACTGGCTCTGGAGGCCTAGAGAGGAAAAGAGAGAGAAAGCAAAAAGCAGAATATGTTTGTTAGTGAGCGGGCAAGACAAACAGAAGGAGAGAGAGAAGAAGAGCGAACGAGGCAACGAGAGATGTAAAGATGTTTGTACCTACAAACAATAATCTCAAGGAGGTACGGTAGTAGAATTCCTTTTCTACCGACACAATTTTTTAAATATTCAAATATTTTGACACTAATCAGCAGCTAAATATATTATATTCTATAAACGTGTGTAATGACCTTTATAATTGATCATGTAAAAGTAAATAAGATATCTTTAGGGAAAAAGACATCAGAAACTCCACATTATCTAGTAGGAAAAATTTCTAGACACATAACATACTTAAAAAGCATATGTTATATATATATAAAAAATTATAAGAGCAAGCTTATGTTTCTTTTGCTTTACTGTATCTTTATCTATCTATATCTACAAGACATCACTTTTATGTCAAAACTGACAAACAACAATAAATAAAAAATTGAAGGTCTGGCCAGCCAATTATACTTAGCACTTTTTGGACAGAAATACATATAGATTTTGAAAAATCTGTCAAAATTCCATGATACAATATATAGCATATTATAAATAATAATAATAATAAAAATAGCTAGACTCCCCCGTCTAGACTTCAATGGAGTGAGGTTTCTAAGCCTCTTCTAATCATTAACATCTCTTCCATATACTGTAGTGATTAATCTGTCTTTCTATATACCTCTCAATATTATAGTACTTCTGGCTCCATTCTCATAGTGTCAGGGTTCAGATCTAAACCCGAGACAAGCACAGTAAAAATAGATAATGTGTGAAAATAGATCCATGAGTGTTTATAAGAGATAGAGACATACATTAGGACAGAGAATGTGCTCATAAATTAGACAGTCCTAAATATACACCGATCACCCATAACATTAATGAATTAACATTGATTATCAATAATAAACCAGTAAACAGGTGACAGGATCCTGGACACCCAATGATCATTTATGCCTGTGGGAAGCAAAGGCCAGCCTGTCTGGTCTGATTCCACAGAAAAGCCAATATAGAACAACTTGCTGTCAAAAAAGTCAATGCTGGCCATGGTAGAAAAACCTGAACACTCAGTGTAGCACAGCCTGCCACGAAAGTCTATTAAAATGTCAGTTTTATAACATGTTAAAAAGCAGCTGCTATTTTAATCATAAATCCTGCGTATCTTTTTGCTCTTATTTTGGATATAAAAAACAGGTCTACACAGCAGCCACCTGTAAACAACATAAGGTACAAATCACGATGCAAAACAAATCCAGCTGTGATTTTAATGACTTTCCCCACACCTTAATCTTCGTATCATACGTATGCTTTCATGCATAATGAAAACAGACTGGTTTAGCACATACTGTGACTAATAAAAATGTGTATTTTTTCCATTTCATTTTCATTACCTGTGCCCTTCTGTTGAAATAGATGTTACATTATGAATAAGGTATATTATATATTAGTATAAGGTGAATCGATGGTCAAATATTTCCTTAGAGAGCAAGCACAGCACAACATTTCTACCATTTCCTACCATTATTGGCACCCCTTGTTGAGATTATTAAAAAGGATTAGGAAAAAATCCACCTTTTGGTGAAGTAGCTTCATCTTCATTTTCTCAGATGCTTTATATTATTCAACCATATAAAATGTTATAGGAGAAAACTCAGTGCTGTTTTATTCACAACGTGTTAAACGCAGGGGTGTCAATAATCGTGGCATGTTTGTTTTTGTTGAAAATTAGTTGAAATATTTTCTCGCTCACTCACTCACTGCCTATACTGCTTTATGCTGTATACAGGGTTGTACTGTAGGGGGCCTGGAGCCTATCCGAGGAGACTTAGGGCACGAGGCGGGGTACACCCTGGACGGGATGTCAATCCATCACGGGGCACATACTCACTCATTCACACACTACGAGCAATTTGGGGATATCAATCAGCCCAACCTGCATGTCTTTGGCAGGAAATCCACCAAATATGAGGAGAACATGCAAACTTCCGGCACACAGAACCCGAGGCAGGAATCGAACCTGGACCCTGGAGGTCCAAGGTGACATTGCTAACCATTACGCCACCGTGCTGCCCTAAGGTTGGCTTAATCTTATAAATTTATGTCATTTTTTGTCCATACAAGACTGACATTTTCTAAGAACCAAAAGGTGGATTTTTATAAGCCTTTTTATTCATCTTTACAAGAGAAATAATGGGAATAATTGGAGCGGGCACTTATATAAAGAAAAACCCTTACAGTACATATTTTTACCGTGAAGGGTGAATGGCAGTGTATAATTCAATTGAAAACCAACTCGTGGGAGGGACCCTGAATATATGACCTAGAGTACTGTATGCAGTATAGCAGGCTGTTATTACTAAACAGCAGCTGTACCATTCATAAATATGTACTGATGCCTCCTAGTGATAGAATATGACTGTAATAAACTATATGGAACATAAAGGTCAAAACAGCATCCTTAATCTACTGTACATCGCTCACTCTTTACGGTACTGTATATTCCAGAGTGCCCCAGAGAGCCTCAGCCTTAGTGTTTGCTTCTCACCTCAACTGGAAGTGCTGGGACTCAAACCTGTGGCCCTCCCCGTCATCTAAGGAGGGATTTCTGATCGGAGAAAAACAGTAAATGAGCCACATAACCACGATAGTCAACTCGATATTTACTGGGCTGTGTAAAAAAAAAAAAGAAAAAAAAAAGAAGTGCTGAAATGTGTTTGTTCCGTGTGGACGCAGCATGCAGACTCCAAAAAGATACAGACAGCTGGACACACATTCATAAGGCTGTAGACACAACAGGACAGAACACAGCCTTCCGTGGGCACAGCTGGGCTTCGGACATCCGCAGACACGACTAACAGACGAGCATGTGAGTGAGCTCTGTTTGGCTATTACACAAGCACTGTTTATAACCCTTTATTACTACATCTAATAATTAAGGGGTAGTTGAAGCATAGCTGTTTATAATGCTATAATAAGCTTTAAATATACCGTAGATGATGCCCAAAGGAAGCATGGTCATTGAGTGCTATACTGTAAGATGTAAGATGCTAAAAAACTATAATAATCTGAAATAAATTGTCTCAGTGCTAGTTTTTAAAATTCGAAGCATGTTTTCTTGCAGTTGTCTAACAAGTGGTTGGAGAATTTGTAGCATTCTGAATATAGAGAGGCGAAAGAGAGAGAGAGAGAGAGAGAGAGAGAGAGAGAGAGAGAGAGGAGGCAGAGGGGGAGAAGAAAGGAAGGATGAAAAGCAAAACCTGTACTAGACAGGTTTTTGCTGCTTAGGCAGATTATGTCTCCTAGAATCAGTTTCTCTGTCTCTCTTCCAGTCTTGTTTCCTGTCCTCCAGTTGCACAAGCCTGGACAAGACAGCTATCACTTCAGTTCTTTTCAATACTGTACTGTACTTGACCTGCCTGCTTTCACAAAGAGGCAATTTGACTGAGATTGCAAATGAACAACGACAGAGTGCTGATTTAACATAACATCTCCTTCCAACTGGATCCATGACGCAATAATTTAATAACGTTCTTTAGTGCGACCGCTCTACAGTGGGATCCCCATGGACCTGAGAAGCATAAATAAAGTGTTTTTTTTTTCTTTCTTTTACTTTTTCTTTAATACAGTTGTGGACATTAGCAGCCACACATTGTCAAAATTATTATATTTATATTTGAGGTCCTAAGATTATTGGCAAGTTTGACTAGTCAGTTGTATTAAATGGTTTTAATCAATCTAGAAATTATAACGCATTACTATTTTTTTTTTTTTACCACAAATTAATCATATGACTATATGATTTTGACCCAAATGGCTTCCAATAATCGTAGCGCTGTTACCTGGCTGTGTGTTAAACACGGATAATGAGATGACTGAGGGAACATCGCCAGGTGTACTGAATGACATGTTTCATTATAAAAAGCATCTAGAAGTTGTGTGCTTGCGATAACTTCAAGGGAAACTATTTTTCTACAGGAATACATTAAATGTAAGATGTGGGAGTGGTGGCTCAGGCAGGTAAGGCTCTAGGTTATTGATTTTCAGATCCGGATTCGAGCCCCACCATCGCTGGATTGCCACACCCCATACACATACTGTACTATCCAGCCAGTGCCGGTTCCATTCAAGAGATTCAAATGTAACATTTGTTAAATATTAATGTCTGAGATATTATAAAACTGCATAATCTGTTTCTTCTAACCAGTTTGTCATGCATTTCTTTATTCCAACATTGCATGCTTATAATACAAGTAAATCTAAGCATTTAAAAATTGTGATTAATTGTGATAAATACAGTAGATTATATATTTTGTAATCGACTGATGAATGTGTCCTGTCAGTGGAAAGGCTACAAAGGGGTTCATGGTATTTACAGTGTAATACTGTTAAAGTGGTACCTGGTTACGAAACGCTGCGAATGAGCCTGAAGCTACGATGCACACAAAATGCAATCAGTATTTGATCTTATTCCAAACAACTCATTATCGTCATGATGTTCAAAAGTTTGTTCAAAACTTTATTCTGAACATCTTTAGCTGTGTTATTAGTTTACAGTATGCTGGGTTATTACTGTACCATGTACTATATCCTGTCATGTCTCCTTTTTCTCCCCCGTACTCTCCCTGTCTTTGGCTACTTCTTTCTTAATTGTCTTTCCCTCTACAGTCAAGATGTGATTATACAGTAGGAGTGCAGAGCAGTATATAGGTATATAGTTACAACTCTGGCTTAAATACCCCACAAAGGCACATGCAGTTTTACGTGTTCTTAGATGTTGAAGTCTTTAACGTTATCTAAAACTGTGCGCTAAAGCAGGATATCTAAGGCCCAGCATGTCGGAATACTAAATAAGCCGAAATAAGGTTCGACTGCTGTTCAAGTAAACTGCATGAAAGTAAGTAAGCTGAGCCATTCTGGGTGGAATCACTTGGATATCTTTTACATGTGATGCAGGAAGCAATCAATGGAGGAATTAGACGGCATTTTCCTAGAAGGAAAGGTTTTTGTTCTTCTGGCAGTGATTACTGTGTGTGAGGAGATAAGACAGTACTGGTATGGAGAGTGTGTTCCACTGAACTGAATCATTTATGTTGGTGAAAGGGTGTGTGACTTTGGTGAACTCACAGGTGGGTGTGTGAAAGTATGTCAGCAAAAAGGTTTAACACACACCTACACACATATCCACACATCTAAAAATCTAATCTTTATTGTTTCTTTTAATACAACTATTTTAATATATCCTTGTCGGGACAGTTGGTCACCACACACACTCACACACTCACTCGCTGCTCACAGAGTCCTCTAGCTTCTGTCAGAGCCAATCCATTATTCATATCTGTAGAGCTATGGCACACATTCACATTTATTATGCAAGGGCGTAGGAACTTTGCAATGCTAATCATCCTAACCCGGACTGATTTTCCTTCCGGTTACTTAATAAAGGATCTGAAGTCAAAACCTGGTGACCTTCCATTACACGTATTAGCTTTAGAGACTTTTACTGTTACCCTCCGTACACTATATTTAGAGCTCTTCGTTTACTGCATTACCAGGAGATCAGGGGTCTAAGAATGGAGATTAAGCAAGCTTAGCAGAGGCACCTGCTCTTAGTCAAGCACGAGGATGCAGCTCTAATCCCAGACTTACAGCTCATTGAGAGATCCTCTGCTAACACCACTTACAGGCCGTTACTAATACTTTTCTTCTTTGTCTAATAACCAAATTAGCTTCATACACATTCCACATTATCCTCGTCCAACTTAACAGGCACACTGGAAGCTTATTTTATTAATGCAGCACCCATATGACTGAAATGCCTCCCAAACACACACAAACACACACAGTTATTATTGTTTGCAATGAATGTAGTGCCTCGACAATCCTTAGTATAACTACAAATGCTACAGTGAGTGTGCGGTATCATGATCATTCTCTAATTTACCAGTTAACAGGCGATGTTCACATATGTGAATGTTTTTCAGATCAGATCTGAGTCACTTTTGTTTGTAGTCCTAAATCGCGTAGCCAAAACATGGTCATGTGACTTGCATGAGAGATTGAAATTCATGTGAGCGTGAGGATGTCGTAGCAGAGCTAGCAACAACTACAGCAACACATCTGGCGTTTCTTTCTCCTTCTAGACCTCAATAAATACAGCTAACCAACCGCTTGACATCCTCCAGAGCAAAATCCCCAAGCATATTTGTGTCAAATCAAATCCATTGTTTAAGACAAATAATTGATTGCTCAAATATGACGTGTTTTAACCCAGCATGTTTAACGAGCAAAAAATGTCCCGATGTGTGCACACGTGTCATTTCAGAGGACATACTGTATGTGTCCACGTTAGAGTCAGATAAAAGTCACTTGTAATTATCAATGTGAACCATCATTATATGCTACTGTATACCGAATAGACCAGAAACTGTAATTGAGCAATGTGGTTTGTAATGTGAACATAGCCAAAGGGTCTCAGGTGGCAGGGTTTTGTAACTTTTTTATTTTTATTTAACCGATTCTTAAGAAATATGAAAAGCAAATTTTTTTTTTTGTCACGAGAGAAAAAGAGGCTGACGGGAGAATTGTGGTAGTTCACAGCTACTACTGTATAAGGTACTGTAAGTGATAACGGAGGCTAACTCATGTCATGGTTATTTTGCAACATTAAATTAAACTATAAATAATTGAAAAAAAACAAATGTTGTCCTTGAAGAATTAATAACTGACATTGTCTGCAAATGATAAAAGGAATAAAACACTTTGGAGCGTACTGATATGAGAAAATAATCCACTAATTGGTTATAACATTGATTGTTTTCTTAAAACAGTATGCCTGTTATGATAGAAATAACATACTACATCATTATAATTACTATGATTAACATATCTATAATATAACTACATGAATTTACTATACTGTATATAATTTAAAATGTATTGATGATACCACATACAATAATTAATAATATTAATGTTAATAAAAAATGTTTGATTACCTACTGACAGACAGACCCAGATTCCCATCAGTCTGTGTTCATCAAATTACTGCCAAAATATTGGATTTTTGTGGATTTGTGTAAACAATCAAGGGTTTATGTACATATTTGTTTTATGATTGAAAGCAGCTATTTACAGCGGAGATTTCTGTTCGGTTTGCTGTTCTACTCTGTCTGTTTCAAGTCCTGTGAGATTTCTAAAAGTCCCTCATCAAGGCCGGTTCTGGCCAGCTACCCTCAGGTTTTTACGCTGAGCAGCCAGTCAAAAAATATCCTCCTGCCCTGAAGGA
>JAAGKR010000136.1:0-25815 GCA_011419295.1 Clarias macrocephalus
CACACACACACACACACACACTGAATATTTACCAAACATTTTTGCATTCTTACACTGATTGAGAATTATTTATGAATTCTCAATTAATTAAAAAAACATATACATTCTCGTCTCATGTGTGTTACAGATGCTCCGGGGCCAAACAGTGGGCGGTAATGACAGGACCAGTACACACACACGCGCACACACACACACACACACACACACACACACACACACACACACACACACACACACACACACACACACACTCCCTCTCTCTCCAGCACAACACCAGGGTACAGTGATCTCATCTGATTAGTCTCGTCCTCGTTGCGCCATTTTTATCATAGTTTATAATCCATTTCTGCTTTTAAGTTTGTTTGTTTTTATTTATTTTGTTTAGCAAGTTGAAACATATTTGATATCACATTTCGTTAATTAATAATTCAGTATTTCCAGCACAATTCAGGACTTTTTTAATTGTCTTTTACATTTTTGATTGTCTTCAAAAATACACAAAGAGACAGTAGAGACTTTTTTGTTTGTTTGTTTGTTTTTTGTTTTTAAAGCAGAATGAAAAATGTGTTTTTGAGATTATCACGACTCTGCGCATGTCTGTTGCGGTGTTGAACGCATGCCAGGACTCCGTCTATCACCCTGTATATCACTTCATACTGTAATTTCACTTTTTGCTTCATTGTTACGACGTGTACTGTGCTGCTCCTAAACCCATCACTGGTGCTACAAACTGAACTGACAGCTTAGAAAACATGTACATAATTCACTCTATACTTGTAGGCATGGGCTTATACGCAGTGACGCTCAAACACATGTTTAAAAGAAGCAAAGCAAGTATCTAATATGTTCAAGATTTTACATCAAGCTACTAATCAGTCATAGTATTAGTATTTAATGCGTGTATACGGTACTGTGCAAAACTTCTCTCATTTCTTCATATTTTGCCTTCAAAGCTCCAAACGTTCTTGTATTTTAAAAGTATTCTGGAGGAATAGTTCTCCAGACGTCCTGAAAGACTCTCATTTCCAGTCCAGTCCCTGTACCTGAGGAATGTTTAAGCCACACATTGACCTGTGAATCATTCAAGCATTAAAAAGCCTCTAACTGAAGACCTGAACTGGATGAGAAACAGCTGCAGATGATGACAGAAGATCAGGCCGGTGGTTAGTACAGTTGAGAGAATGAGAACATTTGTTCTCATTCTTTTTAATTTATATGATAATCTACATCTTTAAGTAAATTTAATATGAAGAAATGGGGGCTCAAGACTTTTGCACAGTACTGCAAGTGGGCTCCACTCCTCAAGCGTACCCCAGGCTGACCTGCTCCAGTCTCTCATCATGACTTCCTCCTTTACTGTCTGGAAAAAAAAAAACATACCTTATTATTATTGTTATTATTTAAATCTCTTCACTAACTGTGAACTTGAAATTGTGCTGCCATTCAAGTATGTTAGCGAGACATAAATAGCTGGATAGCTGTAATAAATAAATAAATAAATAAATAAATAAATACAGCTAGCTGGTGAGAGTTGAGATCGTCAAACAATATGGCCAAGAAATGCCCACTTTTGCTTCTCACTTTAACGTCCACAAACAACCCAGAAAAGTTCATTTCCTACTTTCATGATTTTTGCTACGGTGCCTCCTGAGGCTCGGGGACGTGAAAATGAGAAGCTGATGATTTGATGCAGTAGCTTCATGGAGAACAGTGATTACTTATGAAAAGCTCCAAGACACGCATTGAGGGTCTCCAGGTACCTATGATAACTGATGAAGTGCTACTGGTGCTATTAAACATATTATGTAAAATGCTTTGGTTTTATTAAATCAATAATCATCCTATGCATGAACTTATTACAGTTATCGATAATAATTACAGGGGACACAAAAAGTTGAAGTTGACTTGCAGCATCACATGACCCCTGTAGAAAGACAGAAATTACCACAGATGGGCCAACGGGAAAAAACGACCTGAAAATAATCCGTAGCCATTGATGGCGAGGTTCGAAACATCGTAGTAAGCCACGATCTTACAACTCATCACGAATCTGCATCAGTCTGCAGCAACAAATTTTTTTTAAAGATTCCTGAACCTACTTAGAGGATATTTTGCAGACAATTCAACGTTGTGTATAAAGGGATGTTTTACGGGTCAATCAGCAGCCTCGAAGATCTTAAAGCATGTAGCCAGAAAAACACAGACAGACAGACAGACAGACACTCAATAGGCACCCTAGAGTCGAACTAACTTTTTTTTTCCTTTTAAAGAATGAAAATAAATGACAATAAATTACAATGTTGATATTGATTAATTAAAACAAACGAACAAAATTTATAAATATATGAAATACTTCATTTTAAAAAATGGTCAGCAGCATGGGGTATGTGTGAGACTTTCTGTTATTCTCTGTAAAACTTTTTACTGTAATGATGAGTCCAATATTTATTCGACACATGATGATACACATCCAGTTTTTCCCATTAAATCACACACTTAAGGTTAAACTTTTCTTTTCTGTTCTGTTCGTTGTTATTTTGGTGCTAACACAAGGCAGGACCTGTAGTCAGGGTTCTGCGCCTGTATCACATCCATCGCCTGCTTTACGGTGATCCATGCGCATTAGCTCATTGTACACAGAGGTACTGGTGTGTTTTGTCAGCGTGGGCTGAGTACGGACTATAAATGTTCCAGCCGGGTTGTGTATCTCTAGTTGTGATGACATTACAAAAGCGTTGATACGCCTGCTTACATGCGCAGAATGACGGCCATATTCGCAGCTGCTATTTTTAGTACGCAGTCAATCTCTGCTGTATAGAGAAGCCCTTGCTGTAAATATAGAACTGTATGATTTTTTTTTTTCCAGTGTGGAATCCGAAAGGAATGTTTCTTGAAATGCATGCTCACTTTGATTCAAAAATAATAAAGAGAAATGGTGCTATTTTTCAGAAATATTTATAACGTGGATTACACTTGATTGTCATTTTGTATGTGGTAAAACAATGATTAAAAATTTAGATTTGTTTACTTGTTCTGGACGTTTTCTTCAGGGTTCAGTTTGCTGACAGAGTGCACACACTGGAAATAATCCTTTATAACAAGCTAGAACAAGCAGAATGAAATATATCTGTTTATTTGTTGGATTAAAAGCTGTTATTTCATTATGTAAGGAATAAACCACTTCATACGTGTTGTGAAGAAGCAGGGTTACTATCAGTGCCCCTGAAAGTCATTGTTGTTCTCATTACAGCCTCTCCTGCAGTGTTTTATTTCCCCACCAAATCATTTCCAAATCCAATGATGACACATTTTGTATTTGTTTAAATGCTTATCTATCCAGACAATATCACACCTGTGTAGGGTGACTGGACTCAGGGCACAAGGCAGGATACACAATACCACCTTACTGTGGGGTACAAGGACATACTACCAATCACACACTCCGGGCAATTTGAAAACACTGATCAGCTCACACAGCATGTCTTTGGACTGGATGAGGAAGCAGAGAACCTGAACGAAACCCACCTAGTGCGAGGGGAACATGAAACTCCATGCACACAGAGGGAAGGTGAGATCCCGACCCATAACCCAGGATGTGTAAATCAACAGTGTTAACCACTAGTCCACCATGCTGCCGGTCAATCATATTATTTTTAATTTGCAGTTACATTTAATGTTCTGAGAAATTTAGTTCCTGGTATCACTGATGTTATAGCAGCTGTAAACAGTCTTCACCTTGCCATGGTTAAATTTTCCCCTTTAGAAGTTAAATAATCATAAGAGGGCATTTTACTTAAAATGGGGATTTGTGATCAAAATTGTGGTGAATAAAGTTGTATAAGCAATTGAAAAACTTATCTACAGACGACTTTAAGGACAGCACGGTGATGTGAATCACAGCTTCAGTAAAACATTTGAATGGTGCAAAAATTTTGATACAGTACATGATGCAGGCCCCCTGGAGCAGGTAGGGTTAAGGGCCTTGCTCACGGGCCCAACTGTTGCAACTTGGTGGAGCTGGAGATCAAGCCGGCAACCTTCCCATCAGTAACTCAGTGCCTTAGCCCTCTGAGCCACCCCTGCCCCCCTCCCCCCCCTCTATCCAAGCAGCAGTGAAACACTGGGATAAGTGCATTAGTGTAGCAGGGGGTTATAGAGAGAAATAAAGACACTTTTTATTCTTATAAAGACTTGAACTCGCCTTGCAGTAGTAGTAGTGATAATAATAATAATAATAATAATAATAATAATAATAATCCTCTGCACAAGGCCCTGTCTAAGTCAGCACTGATCTGCTGCACTAGTGTTCGAGCTACTGTTATAGACAAAAAATCAATATCTCCTGACCAATCAGAATGGAGAATTCTGCAACGCTGTAGTATGATGGGGAATATTGCACCGGATCCCATCGAACCTGACTGTTTCTAAAATGTTTATTTGCTCTGATACACAATTCCTGTTAATGTAATCTGAGCCAATTTTACCTACAATCTGCTTCCAATATGAATTTCTGAGTGTGTGTGTGTGTGTGTGTGTGTGTGTGTGTGTGTGTGTGTGTGTGTGTGTGTGTGTGTGTGTGTGTGTGTGTGTTTTCCACTCTGCCTTCGGCTATGTCACAAATCACTTTGCCACATCTCACTGCAATGCACTAAGCGTAATTAGGCCAACACCCCAGATCTGTCACTCAGGTCTCATTTTCTCATTCAGAATCTCTCATCTATATTCATATATTTATATTCCACTGCACTTCACACTCTCACTATTATTTCACTATATTATTATTATTATTATTATTATTATTATTATTATTATTATTATTATTATTACAGTCCCTGTATTTTATTTTTGATGCTTAAAATCAAAAGCATTTTCTTCTCATTGTGGATGTCTCAAACATATGTGTCTAACTTAAATAACTAAAATAACATATTCTATTAAAAATAACTGCCTGTGAGAATTGTCTGGGAAATGTAGGACAGAAAGTTAAAGAAATACTTCCCTGCTTTTTAAACCCCTGTCCACCCTGTCTCATTTTCATCATTAGTGTAATTAATTCATTCATTCTTTGTACCACTTATCCTGCACAGGGTCATGGGAACCCTGCAGCCTATCCCAGGAGCCTTTGGGCACGAGGCAGGGTACACTCTGGACACTGCACAACCACACACAGTTATTCACACACTACGAGGAGAACATGACACGCCGGGACACACCGACCCGAGGCAGGAATCGATTGTGTAATTATGACAGACAAAATGATCAACATGGTGATGAACACAGGTTTAATAATGAAACAGATCAGGGACGGAACACCAGACAGGTGAAGACAGGATGGAGACAGACCTGTGAGGAGACGGGATAGAGACAGACTTGGTCTATTTTCCTCTTGGTTTGATTTTGTTCCACAAAGAAAAATATCCAAGTGAAATGTAATGCATCAATGCAAATCAGGTGAGAATGCAGATGCAGGAGGAAGTTCTGTGTTCTGTACTGGTGGATATTCCCGTGGAAGACGTTTGCTTTGCAGCATGGAGAATTTGCTCATAACTGTGGTTAGGGCCGTGTCTGGGCGAAATAGCAAAAAAGAAGCAAAGTCGATTCTAGAAAACATCTTGAAAATGCAATACTCTTTCACACTTTCAGAGCATTGAAGACTGCAGTCACCTGAGTGAGATAAGGGATGTACATCCACATGCTGGGTTTGAACTTGTTAACCTAAAGACGTAAGAGCTGCTTAGCTTAAACTTGCATTACATTCCCACGAAAAACTAACCGTCCCAGAGTTCATTTGGGTCCAGACCGAGACCACATCCAGGAAGGATCTCGGTGCGGTTGTTTTGGTCCATGCCTGAGTGCGATCACTTTATTCAGACCTGAAACAAACCACAAACAAACCAGTTTTCAATTTGGTCTGATGAAACAAGGCAGGCTCAAAAACACCCAAAGCTTAAATATCCACTGCAGGTGGTGCCAAAGTTCAGTGTCTTGTCCAGGAGCTTGTCAATCAGGAACTTCTGAAATCATATTCAGGTTTCTCAAAAATGTCATTTTCATCAAAAGAATTCTGAGCTAAATATGCATGAAGTTAAAATATTTATTTTTGTGTCTATTCAACATCGCATACTCACATTATTCTGATAGTTTTACTTTAAACCAAAAGCATAAAAGCCAGCAGAGAAACTCAAATTGGTTATAAAATGCACAAGAGAAAGAACATGGTGGTTGTTGATGTTATTTATGTTTTTGTCCATACAGGTCTTTGTTATTAATGACATTGATGAAAAATAAATAACAGCCGGCTCCTCTGTCAATACGTAGCTAGGATGACGCAAATTGGCCACCATTACGCAGATGACATTTGTAATTTGTTTAAAGTACTCCATGGTTAAGGCTGTGGGCTACTAATCAGAAGGGCTTGAGTTTAAATCCCAACATCACCAAGTGGCTAGTTTACGTCCTTTGAGCAAGACCTTAACCCTCAACTGTTTGGAATGTCCTGTCTCATTGTACTGTAAGTCACCTTGTATAAAATGAGCTAGAGATAAATTTAAAATAAAAACCAGTCCATCTTTCTTCAAGCATCCACACGTGACCTTGCTCTTCTACACTCATGCTCTTTAAGGAAGAGTGGTGATAAAGTTAAAACTGATGTAATTGTGTTTAATTAACATACAGTTGTGTTGTGTGTTTTCACTGTAGTCACGTTGTTCTGCCGTTCCAACAAAACCTATAGAAAATATAAAGCAACCCAAAGTATTTTTTTTTACTTCTGTATTGCTTCTGATTGAATGCTGACTGAAGTGCCAGAGGAAGAGCTCTGGTAAGGTTTTCTCTCTCACCCTTCTTGACATTCATATCGAGTTTCTGGAAACTGAGAGCAAATCAAAAAGCATTGATTTTTTTTCATCAGTGCAAATGTTAGGCATTAGAGGGTACAAAGAACTTTTTTTTGCAAAAAAAAAAAAAAATCAAGAGAATGGTTGCTTGAGTGGAAACTGGAAATCATGCCGTGCAGTGTTTATTTTATATTTGCTAATTCAGGCGGTGAGGTGACGCAGTGGGTTCGATCCTGAGCTCAGGTTACTCACTGTTTTCCCATGTGGGTTTCTTCAAATTTCTCTGGTTTTCTCCTACTTCATAATAACACACCAGTGGTTGAGTTGACGACTCTGAAATTCCCCATATGTACAGCTGTGGACAAAAATTTTAAGAATGACAAATATAAATGTTCACAAAGTTGGCTGCCTCAGTGTTTTTAGATCATTTTTGTCAGATGTCACTGTGGTATACTGAGGTATAATTACAAGCATTTCAGAAGTGTTAAAAGCTTTTATTGACAATTACATTAAGTTTATGCAAAGAGTCAAGTTTGCAGTGTTACCCTTCTTTTTCAAGAACTCTTTGACAAAATGTCAAACATGGCAATGTGCTCCATCATACTGGTATTTTGTACCATTCTTTATTCATGGCTGTGTTCTTAGGCAAAATTGTGTGTGAGGCCATTCTCTTGGCTGAGTAGCGACAGCACACAGGAATGGTCTCAGGAAGCTCCAAACGTTTGACCACGGATGTATATGTGTGTGTGTGTGTGTGTGTGTGTGTGTGTGTGTGTGTGTGTGTGTGTGTGATACACGAGTGTAAGACAATGAGAATAACTTTGCAATTTAACTACATTTAATGACTCAATCTGGTGATGTCCTGTGAGTGCTGAACTGATTTGATTATGCGAGTGTGTGTGTGTGTGTGTGTGTGTGTGTGTCCTAACAGTGTTCCCAGGACAGGCTCTGCAATCACTGGACAAGGACAAAGCTGAAAGACTGAAGGAACATTACCTGTGTTGCAGGTGGATGGTGCGTGCTTTTCTGTATGTATTTTTTTTTTTTTTTTAGGCTTAGCGCATTGATTCTCCCTGTGTGTGTGTGTGTGTGTGTGTGTGTGTGTGATTGAAACCCTGGTTAGAGACGGAGGAGGGAAGAACATAATAAAGAGCGCGCGTGCAGGCGCAGACGGGACGCACGAGCCCGCGCGCGCGCGCGCGCTTGAGATGCCGTAGGCTCCCCGCTGATGTACTCGAGCGTGTGATGCGCGAGACCATGACATGATGGCCGGAGCGCGGAGAGGCGCGAGGAGGAGCGCGAGGATGAGCGCGAGACGGAGCGCGGCGCGCCGCAGTGCCATGTAGTGCCACGCGGATCCCAAGGACAAGGTGAGGAAATAACAATCACTCTTTGATCTAAAGCCAGGATTTTAAACGGACCTGTTTGCTTTTTGCATTACATTAAAGCGATGCTGTGAATCCTGACGCGTTACACTCCATCGGTGCGCACTGTTAACCTCGGCGCGCGGCTCTGTTACAACCTCGTGCTGCATGGCCGGAGCAAAGACGAGACTTGAAGACATGGGTTCATGTTTTTTTTTTTTTTGCATTTATTTTAATCATACTTATATAAATCTACCCAGTAACTGGATGTGCATTACAGTGTGTCCCGTTACAGAGTGACACTAACGACTTTGCTTTTTTTTTTTTCTTCTGCTCTCTTAATGGGTTGGTTTTAAGACAGTAATGTCTTAAATGTAATGTCCCAGATTTTTTTTTGTTAATGTATTTATTTGTTGGACCAATCCAAAGACTATTATATAATAGATATAATCACAATGCACCATCATCATCATCATCATCATCATGCATAACCTAAATGATTCATCCTATACAAACAAGCACGTGACTGGTGTTCATTTCATTGTGAGTAAATTGTTGTTTTTGTTGTTATTAATGTTTTCATATCATTCTAATTTGTGCAAGCTCTTAAAGTGGCTTGCAAAAGTATTTATACCCCTTTGAACTTTTTGCACATTTTGTCCCGTTACAACCAAAACCGTAAATGTATTTTACTGGGATTGTATGTGATAGACCAACACAAAGTGGCACATAATTGTGAAATGAAAGGAAAATTATAAATGTTTTTCAAAATTTTGTACTATCAAAAATATATATTATATATAAGTGTTGCCTGCATTTGTATTCAGCCCCATTTACTCTGACACCCCTAATTAAATTTCAGTGAAACAAATTGCCTTCAAAAGTTACTTATTTAGCAAACAGAGTCCACCTGTGTGTAATTTAATCTCAGTATAAATACAGCTGTTCTGTGAAGCCCTCAGAGGTTTGTTAGAGAACATTAGTGAACAAACAGCATCATGAAGACCAAGAAACAGACAGGTCAAGGATAAAGTTGTTGAGAAGTTTAAAGCAGTGTTAGGTTATAAAACAAATATCCCAAGCTTTGAACATCTTACACTGTTCAATTCATCATCCAAAAATGGAAATAGTATGGCACGACTTCAAGCCTACAAAGAAAAGGCCGTCCTCCTAAACTGACAGGCAAGGCAAGGAGAGCATTAATCAGAGAAGCAGTCAAGAGGTCCATGGTAACTCTGGAGGAGCTGCAGAGATCCACAGCTCAGGTTAGAGAATCTGCCCACATATGCCTATAAATAACTATTATTTGTTAACAGCTATTATCTATAAATCTGGTCTTTATGGAAGAGTAGAAAAGAAGTAGCAAGAAGCAAGCCATTTGGGGAACACAGCAAACATGTGAAAGAAGGTGCTCTGAACTTTTTGGTCTAAACGCACCTAACACTGCACATCATCACGAAACATGGTGTTGGCAGCATCATGTTGTGTGGATGCTTTTCTTCAGCAGGGACAGTGAGCTAGTCAGAGTTGATGGGAAGATGGATGGAGCCAATAAAGGGCAATCTTAAGCCCTATTTGGACAGGATTAGTGTTACCTAGGGACCTCTAGTTATTCATAATAAGGTTGAGGTTGTCTGTGACATTAATCTCTTGTGAATGAGCCATATCTGTAATTTGTAAAGTAAAAAGCTCCCTGTAAATGCCCTACCATATTTCGGTCAACACCAAGGTCCTGTGATAATATTAGTTCCGTGTGAATCAGCGTGTCTGTGGTTTGGCCAGGATTTGGTGGAGTCCTATATAATTTTTTCATAGTTTTTGCTTCCTGTGTGCCTTTGTATCTGTTATATCCATTCTGTGAAGAATGAAGGCTGCTTTGGAGCGCTTTGAAAGTATTTTGGGTACTAGGTCATATTGCTATACACCATACAACAATACAGAAAACTGAAAACCATCAGGAGAGTGAAAGCAAAAAGGAGATGAATGACATGTATGTAGCAGCATGTGGTAAGGAACACTCTTCTGTTTATATCATATAGCTTGTACTATAATGACAAGACATTTCCAGACAACAGCCTGTTAAAAAATAGTGCACAATTAAGCGAGGATAAACGCCAAATAAAATTCAGATTTCATGGGGGAGGGTTGGTGGTAATTTCTAATTCACCAGAGGTTCCCAGATGATGCTAAAAAAAAAAGAAAGACTTGAGACTGGGGCAAACGTTCGCCTTCCTGCAGGACAACGACCCTTAACATACAGCCAGAGCTACAATGGAATGGTTTAGATAAAAGAATATTCCTGTGTTAGAATGATCCAATCAAAGGCCAGACCTCAATCCACATGAGAATCCGTGGCAGGACTTGAAAATTGTTGTTCACAGATGCTCAATTATCCAATCTGACTGAGCTCAAGAATGGGCAAAAAAATTCATGGCTAGATGTGCAACGCTGGTAGAGACCCTTCTCTGTATTGACTCAGGGAGGCTGAATACAAACGCACGCCACAAGAAATATTTAAAACATTTATCATTTTCTTACCATTTCACAATTGTGTGCCACTTTGTGTTGGTCTATCACATACAATCGCAATAAAAATACATTTGCATTTGTGGTTTGTAACGTGGCAAAAAGTGATAAAGTTTTGAGTATGAATACTTTTGCAAGGCACTGTATGTTCCATCACTATTCCCCCACATAAGTTTTACTATCTGGCAACCTCATTAAGATAAAATTCAGTTTAAAAAATGAGAATTTTGTAAATCATATACAGTTCTAAATAAATTTAGACGACTTATATTAGCAAATTCAGAGGATGTGCCTTTACACCTCAGCTTTCTGTCTGTATGCAGGTTGTCTACATCACCCAAAACCATGCTAGCAGGCTACGTTAAAGTAAACAAGTATGTGTGTGTGTGTGTGTGTGTGTGTGTGTGTGTGTGTGTGTGTGTGTGTGTGTGGCATCCCATCCAGAGTGTATTCCCGCCTCATGCCCACTGGTCCCAGCACAGGCTTCAGTAAATCCAATAGAAAATTAACCCTGCAGAATGTAGTAATGGATACAGTAATATTGCGCAATCTGATGGGCATCAATCCTGCAATAGTGATTCACAGCACCGTGTTAGGGGTTGGGGTCTGAATTAAATGCAGTAAATGTGCGTGCCTGCATTGTATTCAATCACAGATATGTCAAAAATATCACACGGATTGATCGATGAGATGTGTGTAGAGCGAGCTCAAAAGAGCTAAGACTTTTTTATGACTTGTGCGTCTTCCCTGGTTTCCTCTGGCTTATAAATATGTGCTCATTTGTGGCCTTTTGTAGACAATTGTAGACATTCAGAACTGCAGTTAGCTGCAACGTATAATGTGGCATCAAGGAGTTCATAAGCGCCAGATTATAACAGTTGATTTGTAAGTTATGATACATATGATAAGTTATGATAGACCTTCATAGCACTTCATAGAGCTGTCGCAAGTAATTATCGCTAAACATAGCCTTACCACGGCTAATCATCGTCTTTTCCCTGCCTTTACATAATTCCACTTAGCTCTGCTTTCGTGCTTTGTAAGTGACCCATAATTAATGACATCAGAGTGTGTCGCAGCCACACGGGGAGCTGGGCATTACCCAGGCTCTATGTAATATTCAGGAGACCAGTGTAACACTTGGGCTGTGTCCCAGTCTGCACACTACCATACTATATCATATCTTCAGCACATCACCAGCGGCATTATTTCTAGCGGTACTCCTTATGCGTTATGCCGTTTGGGATGCCCCCATGATTTCTCTGAGTGTTTAATCCTTCGCACTCTCAGCCACGGAATGAAATTCTGTTCCACAAGCAATTGAAAAAAAAAGCTCCAACATGCTTAAAAACCTCTAGCTTAAAAAAAAAAAAAAGTGAATGCAGGGATGACGAGAGAGGAGCGAGATGTGCAGAATAGCCATTTCGAGACAGCAGAGAAAAGATGATGGATGAAAAGACGGAGACGTAAGCATATGCCTCCTGTGAATTTACAACTCGACATGTTCCTGCACCTTCTGCTTTCCTCCAGCTCCTGCCCATCTCATCCTCATTCTGCCTAGTGTATCAGTCATCCATCAGAACGTTCCATCTGTGGAGCATTTTCACTTCATCACACTGTGTTCCTGTGCAAACTCTACATTAGAGATATATTAAAAAAAAAAAAAAAAAAGTAAAAAAAAAAGCACAACATATATATATATACAAGCAAGGGCATCAAATGATTAGAAGTTTTACTGTTTCCATCTGTTTCGCTCACAAAGCTCTCACACTCCAGCATACAGATGGACTCATTTCTCTCTCTTTTTTTCTCCCCTTAAACACTTTTTTGATTGCACAGTTAAACCTGCAGACCAGTTGCCATAGTAACAGCCATCATAAAAATGGGATCAGCCCCCAGTCAAACTTATTTATTTATTTGTTTATTTATTTGCCAAAAGATACATTTTGGAATGGAAGCCTGACCTGATGTGACTTTAAAAAATCCAGAATGTTCTCTTACAATTCCAGCTGGTTTCATTTATCATTTTAACTGCTGCAGTTATATCATTTTTATGATGCGGCTTCACGGGATCAGCGCTATGCGATATTTAATAGCGTAAAATCCCTTCATGTCATGGTTTCGTATCAATATGTCAGACTGGTGAATGTAAATAATAGCCAGGTCAATAGATTTACAACAGACACACATGTCTCTTAACTACACCGACTGCTGAGTCTCGAGTCACTTCTGTTGGATGCCATAATAGAGTTCGGACAAAGCAGCTGTCTTGGTCATGAACTGGTCTTGTACGATGGCTCCCTTTATGCTACTAAGATTTATATCGTTGCCTTCAGTGCCAAATCAATATCTGACTGCCACGGACAGAATGAAATTTTTACTAATTGTTCCTGGAGATCCATCCATCCATCCGGTTATTGAAAGTGTGTTTTTAGGTGTGTGTGTGTGTGTGTGTGTGTGTGTGTGTGTGTGTGTGTGTGTGTGTGTGTGTGTGTGTGTGTATGTGTGTGTGTGTGTGTGTGCACATCTAGAAAAAAAAAAAAATAAATAAAGTAAATTGTGGACTCATACCTCCAAGGGCTGAGGGTGCAATTCCTGCTTGGTGGGTTTCCTCTGCGTACTATGGTTTCCTTCCACAGTACAAAGACTTACAGAATAGACTAACTGACATTTTCAATTGTTATCAATCACAAGGCATACAAGCCTAAAGCCCTGAGTGCCTGGGGTAGCCTCCACACCTCCTGAAACACTGCACAGGATAAGTGCTATGGATAGATGGATAGATAGATAGATAGATAGATAGATAGATAGATAGATAGATAGATAGATAGATACTTTATTGATCCTGAATGAAATTGCAAATTTAGCTTGGCTCTTGATATCTTCTCTTTAACTCCTCCAGAACAGGGAACACAATGGCTGCGTGACTCTTTTGTCTAAGAACAAGAAGTTGTTCTCTTGAATAAATAAGAGGACTGCAGCTGAACTGTGCAGTAGTGAATTCCCTATCCATAAGATATACTATTTAAAGCTTAGAAATGAGGAAAAAAAAGTAAAGGCAAACAAGAGATGACTTAAGAAACGACACACAGATGGAGCTCCTGGATGTGCTGCCCTCACATTGGTGTCTGGAAGTGTTAGATATCTACAGAGAAGGTGTGAATGTGAAATTAACTGAACGAATTTATAATAGACAACAGGAATAAAAAGTTTTTTGGGATTAACGGATTATGTAAAAAAAATAAAATCTTATCTAAAACATGAGTTAAAAAAATCCAGCCTGTTAAAAGAATGGATTATTATATCTGCTCAACTCAAACATTAATCGTTATCCATTTAAGTGTTATAATTTATATATATATATATATTTCCCATTTGATTGTTTTTCTATTGTTCAATTTTAATTTCAAGTAGAGCATTTTATACCCCATTGTAAGATTCACTTTGTTTAATGATCTGTTACAAATAACTGTGACATTTATCACTTTAGCGAAACTCATTATTGTTGCCAGCTTTTGAAAAGTCACGAACCGTAACATTCATGCAAGAAAAGCTTTATTAACAGCAGTGTCACACTCTGTGAGATCACAATTGGTGTTCTATGAAATCATGTTATAATACCTATTATTTTCTCTCTCTTTTCCCTAGGCCTGTCAATCACTTAGTGCTAGAAGTGGGTGGAGCATGACAGATGGGCGTGGCTGGTGATGTGTGTGACCGCGCATGATTGTTTCCATGGATACAGATGGCAGCTTTTCTGAGAGCCCCACACTTGCACTCCTACAGCCTCCTACAGAGACTGTGGGGGCGGGGCTTGTCGTGTCAGAGGAGGCGTGGCTTGGATTCCGGGCCACAGTGAGTGCCGTGTTGCTGTTGGAGTTGCTGCTGGGCGTGGGTGGGAACCTGACGGTGTTGGTGTTGTACTGCGGCCACTGCAGCCTTCTCGAGTCAGTCAGCCATGCTGTCACACTCAGCCTGCACACGCTTGACCTGTTGCTCTGTCTGCTCTGCCTGCCCGCCACTGCGATGCTCCTCCTTCTGGGCGGAGCCTCCAGCCCTCACCACGTCCTGCTGTGCTGTCTCCACGAATCAGCAGCCACCTTCGCCAGTGTAGGAACCGCACTCAACCTGCTGCTCATTAGCCTTGATCGCTACGACATCAGTGTCCGACCAGCCAATCGTCTGCTTACGCCACGGAGAGCTGCGTTTTTGCTAACCGCAGTATGGGTGGTGTCTTTAACCTTGCCAGTTTTGCCATTTGTGGAGGCAGGGCTTGGATCTGGCCCAATAGATAGTGCACCTGTTCACTCAAATAGCACTTTGTTGTGTTCCCAACTGCAAGGGAGTCTGCAAGCTCATCTCTTTCTGCAGGCACCGATCTTTCTGTGCTCACTGGTTGTAATGCTGTTTACTTACTCGCGCATCTTGCAGGCCTTGCGCATTCGCATCGGACATCCGGCGAGAGCACAAAAAGGTGCCACACAGCTTGTCCAGCGCCCCTGGCAGCGTCGTAAGAAGTCTTCGCGGTCACCAGATCCTGTAACAAAGACTGTATCTGTCTCTCCTCCTCCCCTTTCCACAGGGCCACTTGTAGCCTCTGACAACATCACCACAGTTACGATGAACACAGAGACCAACACACCATCAATTAACACTCCATTGAGTCCACCCTCCACTGAGACCACTGCAACTACACCCTTTGCACTGTCCCCAAATGTCAGCTTATCACTGGCAGCAGCGCCTTTAAATCCTTTGCCTCCACTGTCTACCATAGCCACACCTCCAAACCATAACCCAAATGCTTCCACCGTCAACGCTCCTCTACACCCTACCATATCCACCATAAGCATACCACTAAACTCTAACCCAACTACACCCACCATAACCACTAATCTAAACCCTAACTCTAATACATCCACCATATCCAGACTTTTAAATCCTAACTCTAATATATCCACCGTATCCTCCCCTCAAAACCATAACCCAATAACGTCTGCCATATCTATACCATTAAACTCTAACCCAACTACATCTGCCATATGCTTCCCTGAAACCCCTAACTCAACTACATCGACCATAATCACGAATCTAAACCCAAACACAACAACATCCACCAGATCCGTCCCTTTAAACCCAAATCCAACTATATCCACCATATTTGTCTCTCCAAACCCCAGCCCATCTTTTTCCACAGCAACCATACTTCCAAGCTGTATCCCAGCATCATCCATCCTAACCATACCTCTAAACCCCATCCCATCTATGTCCACTATAACCACACCTCTTAAGCATACCGTGTCATCCACAGCCTTGCCAATTAATCCCAGTCCAACCGTCCCCACCAACCTCTTAAGTCCCACTCCTACTCCTGCTCCAGCCAGTGTTGGTGTGGGGGCCTCAGTGTCTGCCATCTTGGCTCTGCGTCGTGCTGTTAGACGTCACAGAGACCGAAGGGAACGTCAGAAACGTGTCTTCCGCATGTCCGTCATCATCGTCCTTTCTTTCCTGCTGTGCTGGGCTCCTCTATCCGTTACACCCCTCCTACATCTGGCCATCGGACCCTCCGATTGGCTGGAGCGCCTCAGGGTCTGCTTCCTAGTGCTTGCCTACTGGACAGTGGTGCTTCATCCACTGCTGTATGCGTTCACCCGGCAGAAACTGCGCAAAGTCCTGCACACACGTCTGCGCAGGCTACGCAACAACAACAACAACAACACACACACCATGGCTAAGGTGAAGCAGAGGAACCGGCGCAAGCACAGGGCAGACTGCAGCGATGCTACTGACCGCTGCTTGATGGAGGCTGTCCGTGAGTGAAAGCGTGTGTGTGTGTGTGTGTGTATGTGAACCACAGGGAACAAGCGGAAACATCACCCCGTATTGCATGTCAACAGTTCTGTAATTTATCCTGTACAGCGATAATAAGAAGCACACGTTCCAAAGCACACTGAGCTCAGAGAGAACCACAGGGCAATTTCTAATTAAACGCAGCCACAGATTAGATCGAACCGTTGCGGTGCTAGAAAACAAGTGTGTCAGCGAGCGCGCAAGAGATCAGGGGCAATAATTTCAATAACCAGGGCAGCATGGAAGCATTTTCATGCAGAGTAAATCTTCAAACACTGGCATTATATAACATGAAGTGAAGCATTTATTCACAATAGATACACACCTGCGTATACGTCACACATCTAGTACGTTCATTACAGATAGAGTGCAATAGATTCATTATCCATGTTCATGATCAGGGATGTAAATATAAACTATAATTAAATTATTATAAAGAACTTAAAGCGGAATATGGAAACCAAACGCAACAGGGTCTATGTTTGTGTACTTGTGTATCTGTATGCATAGCTATATGATTTGTGATCATTGTGTATTTTGCAGTAGATCAGCAATAACATTGACTTCTATTAATAAAGTTCTAAAAAAAAATACAGTATAGTGCCTTGTTTCTTGCTCTTCATATTTTAATATCTGGGGCTGCTTTTCACACTCGGGTATAAAACACGCATTACAGGAAAGTCTGCATGTTTTTTCATGTAGTTGCTAATGTTTATTTATGACATCTGTAACACACGTGTGAGCTCTTGAACTCCATTAGCATGTCACAAATGAATCACCACACACACACACACACACACACACACACACACTGATGAAGTGGAACAGGTTTCCTGATTGGTGGTTTGGGTTGGTATTGCAGGGCTTTCATAAAACTGGTAGAAATGTTCATGTCATTGTGAGTTTAATGTCAACGATATAAAGTGGAGTGAAAACAGCATCAGTTTCTTTTTAGAATCTTAAGCACTTTTTTAAACATGCTTTTAGGACAGCAATAAATGACCACCGAATAAGCAGATTTCCGGCAAATTGAAGCGTCTCCAAACACAGATATCTGATCAGGCTCCATTCACAGCATGGCTGATATTGTGCTGTACATTTCTTCAACAACATCTGCATATAAACCATTTCAGACAAATGTCTCTAATTCAGTCAAGATTATCAGACGCCTGCTGAGATTGAAAAAAAGAAAAAAAACATATTCAGTCATTTTCCTATAAAGAATGGAGAAAACACTGACATGGCTGATCAAACAGACATAAAATCAAATAGGAGTTCATAGAAAATAGGAAAACCGCCCAGGACAATACATTCTATCAGAATATTGCCATCCCAATTGGCATTGTTTTTTTAATGTCTTGAGACTGCAGTGTCTTCAAATGAGGATATGATGTTTTCTACTAACTGCATACGGATTATTCTGTTGCAAACATTCTTCCTGTTTGAAGACAAGATGAAGTACATAGTTATCAGGTGCTAATGAGAAACACAACAGTAGAGTCGGGTCTCAGGAGGTTGATAGAAGCATGCACTTGAGCTGGCACAAACTCCATAAGTACAGGTATGTGTAAAACCAGTATACAGTAAAAGATGGCCTGCTTACAGCTCATGAAAATCAACAAAAATCCAGTATATCAAAACACTTTTCAAATTTGAATTAATTACTTTTTATACAGAATAAATAGCATGTATCTCTTAGCCTGGTTCAGTACACATCTAAACTTCCTGTCAACTCCAATAAATCATCCATGCAATACAGCACCTTCTGTGGTTTACCTCCGTGTGGAGCGTGTAAGCCACAGAAGGTGCAGTATTAACCCTCATGCTGTGTTCTGGTCAAATCTGACCAACATGTTTCCTCTCTTAAAGAAGTGCAGTAAATTTCATCCACTTCTCTTGAGGCTCAATGACTTTGTTCGCACATGGCGTTTGAACACATAAAGTAAATTAGAAATATTTTTTTATAAAACTTTGTGTGTTTTATGCAACTTTTATACACTCATGGTGTTTCCGGTCAAAACCAACAGCAGTAAAAAAAAAAAAAAAAAAAAAAAAGCAACATCGATGATCACAGTATTAAGAAGATTTTTAAATCCAATTCAAGAACTTTGGAGAACTTCACAAGGAATCAGTGCATCAACAGCCACAGACACAGACATCTTTAGAAAATGGTCTACAAACATTACATTCCTAGATTCCTAGAATCAAGCTACACCTGCATTAGGGGCAACATCAGAAGTGTCTTACCTGGGAGAAAGAGAGAAGGAACTGGATGGGTTATCAGTGGTCCAAAGTCCAGTTTTCATATGGAAGTAAATTTTACATTTAATTTAAAATTCAAGCTCCCAGTGGCAAAAGAACGAGTGGAGAAGTCCAGTGAGAAGAAGATTTTAGAGGACTTCATGCTTCTGTCTGCTGACAAGTTTCTTGGAATTTCTGGTTTCCTTTTCCAGGAGAAATTAGCATCTGGCCACAGTGGCAAACTACCACTAACTGGTTTGCTGACAATGATATTACTGGATTAATTGGCCAGCTACCTCACCTGACCTGAACTCACTAAAGAAACTATATATTATATATAAATATTTTTCAATGGAACATGAGAAATAGCCGACTTAACAATACAGATGAGCTGAAGGTTGATATCAAAGCTACCTGGTCTTCCATAACACCTCAGCAGTGCCACAGGCTGATCGCCTCCATGCGATGCAACGCTGATGCAGTAACTTCTGCTACAGAGGCTCAACCAAGTATAAACAAACATACTTTTCAGAAGTTGAATATTTACATTTAGCCATTTGGCAGATGCCCTTATACAGAGCGACTTACATTTATATTACGTTATACATCTGAGCAGTTGAGGGTTAAGGGCCTCACTCAAGGGCCCAACAGGAACAACTTGGTGGTCATGGGATTTGAACCTGGGATCTTCCGAACCTGCAGTCCAAAGCCTTAACTACTCAGCTACCCCTCATTTTTTATGAACTGTAAGCCACAAACATCAAAATAAAAAACACTTGCAACATTTTTGTTTACATGTAAAGAATCTAGACTACATGAGAGTTTCACTTTTCAAATTAAATTTTCATAATATTCAAATGTTTTGAAATGCACTGTATATGGAAGATGGTGCATGGTGGTTTTTTCTGCTCTGTGAGGATGTGAAAAATGCATTTAACTGACTTCACATCTTACGGATCACTGATAAACCACATGTTTGGCTAACAAACAAATTGGGGAGAGAAGCAGGCCAAAAAAATCATTGTGTCCTCTAAACACCTGAGCTGGCAAAAGAGTCAGACTCTGATGCTGCCAGGTATTTTTAGGAGGCAGAATATGAACGCAGGCATCTGTACTGAGAGCATATATTTTACACAAAAAATAATAATTAAGGCTTAACCATAGCACGAGCACAAAAGACAAAAGAAAAACAAGTGTATAGTAATACGGAAAACAAACATTACAGTCGAAACAAAACCAAAGAAACATGGAAGAAAAGAGGATTAAATAATGACACGACTCAAACTCAAACTTGAATACTTGAATGAACCCTGACAAATATTTAGGATAAAAAAGTGGCATACATTTAAATAGTGACCTTGGAATAACAGAATCTTAAAAATTGTTTTTAAAAAAAAGTTTTAAAACTTTGTTCATTTTCCAAAAAAAATTCTAAGATTTTCAATACCACCTCAAATCTATTCTACAGATGGAGCCCTCTTTTAATGCTAATGCTAACAAAGAACAACAAAGGGCTGTTTAAAGACATCATGTCTCCTCCTGTGTAAGTACTGTTCTGTGTCTCCCCAGTGTCGGCCTTCTGGTATAGTTCTGTATTGTTTAGTTTTGTGTAGCCACATGAGGGCTTAGCCGCTAACAGGGTTAGCCGCTAGTAGGCCTTGGCTGCTAGTAGGGTTAGCCTCCAGTAGGCTAGCCTCTAGTGGGATTGACTGCTAGTGGTTCTGGCCGCTAGTAGGTTAGCCGCTAGTTTTGAATAGCCTCATGTGTGCTTTGCTTCTTGTGTTCTGTTTCCCTATTAGGTCAGTACTAACCCGGTTAGCCACTAACTCCATTAGCTACTAACTTGGTTAGGTCAGCATGCCGTGTCTCCATATTCCATGTAGCTACTAACCTCACTAACCACTAACCCATCTGGTCTCTCGTCTCTGTTGCCCCTAGCCCTGTGTCCAGTCCAGTCCTGTCTCTCCAGTCCTGTCTCTCCAGTCCTGTCCTCGTCTCTAGTTCCCGCCACGTCCTGTCCAGTCTCGTCTCTAGTTCGCCTATGTGTCTTCAGTTAGCTCCAGCTCCATGTTTCCTCATCTTCAGTTCCCTGTGTTAGCGCGCAGTTCCCTGTGTTTTTCCTGAGCCCTAGTTTTAGTTGGAGTTAGTTTTGGTTCTTTTGCTGGTTTGTGTCTGTTTTTTGAGTTTGTAAATAAAAAGACTCTTTATGTTGAACAACCCCTCTGCGTGCATGCCTACCATATATGCCCACGGCAACTACATCAGCCGGTCTAGCCAAACCACCAGCTAGACCCATGACATATATAAAGACAATATTTAGAACTCAATATTTAATTCGGCTCAGCTAATCAGATTCTGATTCAAATTCAAATCTTTTTTTTGTGTGTGTGTGTCTTTTTGTTTCATTAAGAGAGTAATTGCATACATTCTACACTAAGTGTTTTGACATTGCCAGAGTTTGTCATAAATTTTTGTTACAAAATCTGTGTACAGTGACTTTAATACACATAACCAGGAAACAATATACTGTATCTCTGATTCCAACCATGCACTAAACCACCTCGGATGAACTCGTCCTCATTTAAGTATTCAGCATTATAGTTTAGGAAGGAAACGCTAGCATTATTTTATGTCACAGCAGCTCAAGTGCAGCTTCAAGCTCTTCTGGATTGTTTCACATAATTACTTGTTTTTAGTTAACTTGTTTCATTTTAACTAAAAAGTCAAAGAGGCCAATTAAATTCCTCTTGTGTTGCTCTTAACATCAACTCTTCCACAAAGACGATCGAATCTTGTGTCTGAGCCACTCAGTCAGGTGTCTCTTTAATTAGTAAAATGGTCAGCTCTCTGATCTCTTTGTTCCAGGTGTGTATTAATCTTTAAAGAGTTATCGGCCACCGGTGTTACAGTAAGGCAGGAGGACTTGCGGCTCCTCGGATATCCTCATTATTAGCGATGATAGTGGCGCTCCGGAGGTGCACTTTAATAACCTTAACATATATTAATGTTTGATGACACACATTGACATTTACAGGAGCTTCGTTTGAGGTGCAGTAATGTATAAAGACTCAAGTTCAGCTCTCAGAAGCTCAGAGGTGTTAAATGTATCTGAAGACATCATTAAAGCAGGTCAGGCCTATTTTCCTATTCTTCTTCTCTTTTTTTTTTTGTATAAACATCCATCAATTATAAACCTGAGCATTTGCACAAAGCAGTAAATTGTACCTGAATAAATATGTATTGTATAAAGCAGGCATCACTAAATGGTTGACTGTGGTTTGGATCCACATTGAGTGACAGTTCTATCCGGACCCTAATGTTTATTCTAATAAATGAGAATAATGAATATACCAGTGATATAGCGCTTTTTTCCTTGAGGTGGGCGCTATATTATTCCCTTGAGGTGGGCACATCATTTAACAAAGCCAATCATCACGATACTGTACCGTGTGCACACAGAGTGTGCGGAAGAAACAGAAATGAAAGTACAACACAGTATGATTTACTCCAAGAAAATAAGAGTAGACTATGAAAGGTGAACCTTCACAGATGAATGGACAGAGCAATATATGTTTACAAAAGTTTTAAACCAGTTTGTCACATATGTTCTGCAACTGTGGCACTGATAAAAAGCAGTAATGTGAAGCACCACTAGAGACAAAACACAGGTCTTTAGAGTAAACACCCACAGCAGCCCAAGGCGGAGGCGTGTACCATTCCTGAACTGAAAGTGTGAAAGAGCAACCAGGGAACTTTCACATTAATTTACAGCTCAGTGGTGGGCAAATGAAGATTGATTAAAGATTGTTGTCTGTATTTCATGTAAATACAAGAAAATATACTAAGCAAATAAAAAAAGTAATATATCATATAAATGTAATTTTGTAACAGCAGTTTAGATTCTAATCACATTTATACTCTATTAATATACGTTTGCATGTGTGAGTCTAGCACACAGTGTTCTGATCTGCTGTGTGTGTTATGTATTAATGAGGAGTATATCTTTTTTTTTTTTTTTAGTTAGACTGATCCCTGGGCTGAGCTCATCAAGAACATCAACAGCCAGCTCACCGATGAGTTTATTGATTTAGTTTTTGTTCTGTTATAGTAAAAAATTAATGCAGTAAAAATGTAATAAATAGTAACAGTGATAAATAAAGAATAAGAATGTAATAAAAAGTATGTATGTATAGTTTGCAAACATAAGTAGTAATAAACAAACAACAAACAAATAAACAAATATCCATATTCATAAAAATGAAATTAATATTATCAAAAGAATGTTTACAATTTATATAATAATAATAATAATAATAATAATAATAATAATAATAATTAATTATTATTATTATTATTATTATTATTATTATTATTATTATTATGGAATAACATACAAATATTAATATTTTTGTTTAAAAGTTCTAAATAAAATAAATATAGTGGGTAGTTTAAAAATGCTAGAAAAGGTAGTTAAATGCAAGAGTAAAAAAAATAAAACTAGAATTAAAGTGAGTGTTCCAGTATTAATGCCCAAGCTTGTTTTTCAGTAAAGTAGAATCACACACACACACACACACACACACACACACACACACACACACACACACACACACACACATACTGCCTATATCATTATAACAAGCAGCAGTGCAGTCAGACCTTCAGACTGCCTCAGTCGTACACACAGGAGAGTCAAACACACGTCTGTGTAATAAACTGACTGGCTTTTACACTTTGCTTTGGGCCCAGACGGCTCAGATGTGGAGTTTTACTGCGCGAGTTTCAGTCAGAGATACACTGTACTGTAAATTCAGCAAGGGCTTTACAACAATACAGCCAGAAAAGAGAGTCAGTCTGATGTTGAACTAAAGAAAGAGTCTTTAGTAAAATGTTTTGTAGCCTTTTAATCAGACAAAATTCATCTGACTAAATAAATAAATAACAGATTATATTAAATATGCTTTTATAATTTTCCTGATTATACTGGCATATAACTTTTATATAATCTTATATGAAATGTAAGATATATTATTTATGCTGCTATAATTTATTTCATATATTAAAATGTCTTTTTTTGCTGATTTAACATTTTAACTATAACATCTATATTTACATTTACTGTCACACTGTAAAGCACTTTGAACTACATTTTAAAAGTATTTATGTGTTTGTTTGTTTTCATATTTTCATATTTCATATTTCATGTTTTTTCATTATTTCTGTATTATTTCTTTGTTTTTGTTAGCTTGCTTCCATATTTTGATCTTTCTGTTATTTGTTTGTTTGTTCGTTTGTGCCTTTCCTTTTTCCATTTTTTCTTTACACGATTGCTTTTGGTTTCAGTATTCTTTAATTTTTTAAAGAATTTTTTTTTCTTACATTGTTTGTTTATATATCCATTTATTTATTTATTTCCATATTTTATTTTTCACCTGTTATTTATTTATGGCCCTTCAAAGGCTGAGCTTATGGTCAGAAAAACATTTTGTGCCTTTGCGTACATGAGCTCTCAGTAGCTCGTAAAATCAGCACCATCTAACAGTTCATCTGAATCAGTGCCTTAATTTCTGAGGGGAAAAAACAAAACAAAACAGTAAAAGGCAAAGAAAGACAAAAAATTGCCTCACACAGAACCATGTCAGCAATCCTGCAGCTTTATATCAGCAAATTACGCTGCCTGTGACTGTGCGCGTGATGACATGATGACAGCTGCATCCTGAATGTTTGATTAGCAAAGCTTAAAATACATCTTCACCCACAGAGAGAGAAAGATGTTCCGCTGACAACATGACATCATTTTATATATATATATATATATATATATATATATATATATATATATATATACTAACAACTGCAGGATGGGCACGAGCACTTATCCTTCACCTCCCTGTACCTGCTTTACCTCGCCGCCTGTCCCTCCCAGATCACTGAACCATGACAGAGAGAGTGCACGAGAGTCAGGAGAGAGAAATCAGACACGATCAATCAGTCAGACCAGACGTATCTGATCTAAATATTGCCATGCTCTCATTTCAAACTGTTTCTTCTCAAACACCATTTTTAATCTCATCTGTTCCATTTCCTGTCACTTTCCTCCTCTTTTCTTTAATGTAGCCCTCCCTTTCTGTTCATTCTTCTGCCTGTGTGGGGCAAAGTCACCTTGGAGGAGAGAGAGAGAGAGAGAGAGAGAGAGAGAGAGAGAGAGAGAGAGGCTGTGGGGGTGGTGGAATGAGGAACCATGTGGTGCGCTAAAGCATGACAAACAGGATAAGCTTCTACTGTACGCAGCATTCTGTAGACCTATTGATGTTACAGAACCATAATAGGGGAGACTGTACACTGACAGGTTTAATAACCATCAGTTTACACACTAATGTTCTTACAGAAATTTTGAAGTTCATCTCCGATAATCATTTTCTCTCTCTCTCTCTCTCTCTCTCTCTCTCTCTCTCTCTCCAGGCTACAAAAATCCTTTTTTATTTATTCAACAGACAACGCCACAAGGCAGCTTTACACAAATCCAGATGTAGACTCAGATCCTTAATGAACAAGCCAGAGGTGAAAGCAACAAAGAAAAACTCTCAGACTCAAGGAAACAACAGACATCTTGTCATCTTCTGGGTGACACCAGGCAGAGCATTTCCAGGAGAATAATTCCAGTAGACATTCACAGAAGGAGCGTAAAGATGAACTGTAAAGACTGGAGTGTTTAATGTGAAGATAATAAACACAAAACAGTGTAGCAGCTGCTTTTACTGCATTTATGAATCTGCATTTTCTTGGAGATATTAAACGATTCTCTCGCTCTGTCTTAAAAAAGAGATTTCTGAAATTACCTAATTATTTTTTATTTAGAGTGACCCAGTCGAGAGAGCCAACATGCATATCGATTTGTCTTGGCTAAGTGAAGGTTCTTTCTGGGCAAGGTCGATTTCTGGGATATTGTATATGATTTGCAGGTGTCGGGGAGACACTATTAATATGCAGGACACCTTTAG
>JAAGKR010000136.1:30216-77533 GCA_011419295.1 Clarias macrocephalus
GGATGGTTGGGACAAGTTCCTCTCGGAGGATGTTTTTGTTTGTCATGAATTCTTTATTCATGGCTGTGTTCTTAGGCAAAACTGTGAGTGAGTGCACACCCTTGGTTGAGAAGTGACCGCACACATTAATGGTCTCAGGATGCTTTACTGTTGGCATGACACAGGACTGATGGTAGCGCTCACCTTCATACATTTCAAGAAGGGCAGCAAAGAAGCCACTTCTCTCCAGGAAAAACATCAGAAACAGATTGATATTCTGGGAACGGTACAGGGATTGGACTGCTGAGGACTGGGGTAAAGTAATTTTCCCTGATGAATTCCCCTTTCCCATTGTTTGGGGCATCTGGAAAAAGTTTGTCTTGAGAAAAAAAGGCGAGAACTACCATCAGTCTTGAGTTATGCCAACAGTAAAGCATCCTGAGATCGTTCATGTATGAGGTCGCTTCTCAGCCAAAAGTTACAGTTTGAATTGATCACCCCTCGTGTTGTGTACTTCAGCCATGGTAACAACAACCCTGTCAGCTGAAGGTATTACATGAGACAGTGGAGCTTGCGTCTAAGTTAGCACCTATCATACTACTAATTCTAATAATAATAATAATAATAATTATTATTATTATTATTATTATTGTTGTTGTTGTTGTTGTTATTGTTACTGCTGTTCTTCTTCAGTAAGTGCTTGATTTTGGTTAGGAAAATAATGTATTACATAGTTTCACTCATTTATTCACTCAGTCAATCACTCAATCACTCACTCAGTAGTGTATGTGGCCTCCACGTGCCTGTATGACCTCCCTACAACACCAGGGCATGCTCCTGATGAGGTGGCGGATGGTCTCCTGAGGGATCTCCTCCCAGTCCTGGACTAAAGCATCCGCCAACTCCTGGAAGGTCTGTGGTGCAATATGGCGTTGGTGGATGGAGCGAAACATGATGTCCCAGATGTGTTCAAATGGATTCAGGTCTGGGGAAAGGGCGGGCCAGTCCATAGCATCAATGCCTTTGTCTTGCAGGAACTACTGACACACTCCAGCCACATGAGGTCTAGCATTGTTTTGTAGGAACCCAAGGCCAACCGCACTGGCATATGGTCTCACAACGGGTCTGAGGATCTCGATACCTAATCGCAGCTAGGCTACCTCTGGCGAGCACATGGAGGGCTATGCGGCCGTCCAAAGAAATGCCGCCCCACACCATTACCGACCCACTGCTAAACCGGTCATGCTGGAGGATGTTGCAGGCAGCAGAATGTTCTCCAGAGCGTCTCCAGACTCTCTGTCACATGTGCTCAGTGTGAACTTGCTTTCATCTGCCAGTGGCGAATTTGCCAATCTTGGTGTTCTCTGGCAAATGCCAAACGTCCTGCACGGTGTTGGGCTGTAAGCACAACCCCCACCTGTGGACGTCGGGCCCTCATGCCACCCCCATGGAGTCTGTTTCTGACCGTTTGAGAAGACACATGCACATTTGTGGCTTGCTGGAAGTCATTTTGCAGTGCTCCTTCTGTTCCTCCTTGCACAAAGGCAGAGGTAGCACTCCTGCTGTCGGGTTGTTGCCCTCCTACGGCCTCCTCCATGTCTCCTGACGTCTCCTGGTAGTGCCTCCATGCTCTGGACACTACGCTGACAGACACAGCAAACCTTCTTGCCACAGCTCGCATTGATGTGCCATCCTGGATGAGCTGCACTACCTGAGCCACTTGTGTGGGTTGTAGACTCCGTCTCATTCTACCACTAGAGTGAAAGCACCGCCAGCATTCAAAAGTGACCAAAACATCATCCAGAAAGCATAGGCAGTGTATTATGTTTAATTCCAAACAAAACACGTCAAACAGATAAAACACAAGTACACACATAAAAAGAGATAGTGTTTTTTTATTAAATATTTAATAAAAGAAAAGAAACATTTGATACTTTTGGCATAATAACACCATGCACCCAGTGATCCTAGGATGGGAATGTTGTTTTGTAAACTTGTGTGAGAATAATGATGAAGTATGAATTAGAATCATACGTTCTATTCCAACACAAATTCCAACACTTCTTAAATTAAACACTAGAGATAGTGTTACAAAAATAGAAAGAGAGATAGAATAAAATGACGCATTATAGGCTAGAGTGCAAATAGGCCATTCAGAAATTCATTGTTTCAGTCCCATTCCATTTCATCATCCAGGCTGAGACGTCTGAACATCTGTCAAGGGAAAAAAGTAACAATTTGAGATCAGTATTGTGTATTAATATCAATTTGTGTTTTATTAGGGTGACAAAATAAACTCTTTTTCACTGTGTTAGTTAATCTGTACCTAAACTCTTATGCAAAATCACACACAATGCATGTGATCATTATTTTTTGTGAGTTTGTCTGTAGTGGAGACTAAATGCAAGTGAACAGCATCTACACGCCTCCTAAATTTCTGAAACATTGTTTACCACCTCTGACTAGCTTTAATGCAGCTTTAAAATAGATGTTATTCCTAAAAAGGTTTTTAAAAATCTCAGGTTATTGTCGCAAAGCAGCTTTACAGAATCAAAAAGAAAATTAACAAAATGAATATGAAATGTGTGAAGAAATACAGTGGACCCTCAGATTGCGAGCGATCTGGTTTGCAAGCGTTCCGCAAGACAAGGAAAATTTTTAAAGAAATTTTGATTTTATAAATGAGGAAGTCTTGATATACTTGATATAACTGTCTTCAAGTATCATGTGGCACACACATGCTTCTTGTTTTGACGCGTCACGTGATCACAACTGAGCCAATGGTTTTTCTCTCGCACGCGCTGCGGAGTTGTGGGTAATCGTCTCCCCTTCTCTGTCTTAGTGTGCGTCTCTCACTAGGATAATCAACATCTGTGTGGAGGTGTACTGTAACACTGTGACCATCTGTGTGTGCTTCTTTTACACACACACACACACACACACACACACACACACACACACACACACACACACACACACACAATATTTGGCTACATGGTAAACTGGTGTGTGTGTGTGTGTGTGTGTGTGTGTGTGTGTGTGTGTGTGTGTGTGTGTGCGTGTGTTAAAGTCATCCTACCCGGCAGGAATATTATAAATATTTTAGGGTTGTGGAACAAATCGTCTTTCCATTATTTCTTATAGGGGAAATTTACTTTGATATATGAGTTTTTTGGGTATACAAGCAAGCTTCTGGAATGAATTTTGCTTAACTATATGTGTACGTAAAAAAATAATAATAATGAATTAAATATTTTTTTTTTATATTATATTATTTTGGTACTTTAAAAAGGTGTACAAGCCTGTTAATGTGCTCATGTTTACCTGGACCATTGTATCTCTATCCAGTTCCTCATCCACCCCTCCAGCTGGATTTGGCATCTAAAATTATTATTAGTTTTAGTATTAGTAGTATTAGTATCCATGTCAATTTCCTTTTCAATCTAGTCATATAACATCAGGGTAAACAACCACATAGTGAAATTTATAAGAAATAGAAGAAGTACAACAACAACAAAATATCTATTGTTCTTGTTGTTACTATTAATAATATGATATTAGTTGATTAGTTAAATTAGCTGTTCAGGCCTATTTACTATATCTGTTCATGTTTACCTCATCCATCATGTCTATATCCATGCCAAATGTTTCTTCCTCATTTGGCATCTGAAAAAAAAAAAAAAAAAAAAGTTCCTACCAATGGTAAAGCATGGTGGTGGCAGCATGGTGGTTGTTACTATTAATAATATTATACATTATTAGTTGAAGGAAATTGACACAATAACAGGCCTGTTAATATGCTCATGTTTACCTGGTCCATTGTGTCTATCTGAATGGCTGAGTTTGGCATCTGAATATATTATTATTATTATCCATGTCAATTTCATTTTCTAAGTATATCCATTATCATCAGTATTATAGTTAATATTATACATAATAATAAAATGTAATTTGTTGATTAGTCAAATAAGATGAATAAGTTGAAAAAGAATAATTCCATCTGGAGCGAAGCAACATTATACTGCCACCACAATCTACAGCAGGAACAGTACGACATGAAACTAAACAACACTTCATCAGGCAATGGTGCTAAATAAAATGTTACAGAACTACACAACACTACACATAGCTAACTTAATGACAAACACAAGAGTACATAAAGTGCACAAGTGCAAGGATGTGCAAGGCAATATTAATGTGTACCACAAACAGTTTTCTACACCTTTAAACAGTTGGTAACCTCAAAATATAACTAAAATTAGTTACCTGTAACACAATAGCACTTTTGACCAAAGCACATGTTTATAGAAGGAATTTATTCATGCTTGTACTATTACTATCTGGTGTCACTCAACTGAGGTTGAATTCTTTTGAGTCTGGTTCCCTTGTGATTTGCATCAACTTTACTGCTTCTAGTTTGTTAGTTAGTTAGGGATAAACTGATAAAAATCTATAAATCTGTGACTGGATTATTTGTACTGCTAAAGTGCTTTTCTTTTAAGGCAAATTATCTTACAGCAAAGGCACACACTCACACATTTGTATATACACTACCCAGCCAAAAAAGAAGCCTCATACTCACACTTCTAATAATTCATTTGAACACCTTTTGATTTGATTATGGCACACATTTGCCGTGACATTGCTTTGATAAGTTTGTGCAATGTCACAACAATTATTTCCATTCAGAGTCACATACATTTCTCTCCAAGATGACCAATCCATGTGTGAAAATGATGTCTCATGCTCCCTGAACCAACCCTTTCTCAATTTGGACCCAATAAATCCTGACATCCTGTCCTATTTTGGAATATGCCCATGCTATCAGGGAAGAACAACTCCACTGATGGAAAAACCTGGTCATTCTGTACATTCAGGTCATCAGTTGACCTCATTTTTGGGGACATAAAATTGCTCAACCTAGACCAACAGAAGTAATGCCAGATTATAACACTGTCCCCACAGGCTGGTACAGTAGGCACTAGGCATGATGAACACATGACATCATCCACCTCTCTTCTTACCCTGATGCACCCATCACTTTTTGAATTTTTTTTAAAGTATTTGCTTAGTTAAAATACAGGTGGTGTCTTTTGGTTGGCCAAGCAGCATATTCATTTTGCATTCAGTTCTAGTAAAACAGGGAAATGCTTTCTGTTCTCCTCAGCACACAAAATGCGTTTAAGAACATTGATGGTGTTGGAGTCCCTAACTTTTTAGCCAATGGAATACTTATTTTTGTGTGTGTATGTGTTTATTTCTTCATATTTTTCATAAATATGTCTACATGGTGAGTATAAGGTTTATCACATTGCTGCATTTTATTTATTTTATTAAAACATTTTTCATTATTTATTTGTCCTACAGATATTTCTCTTTATATTTTTATTATTAGGGATTTATTTACATTTACATTTAGGCATCAAGGGCCCAACAGTGGCAACTTGGTGGTCGTGGGATTTATTGTGTTATTCTACACAAGTATAAAGATGAGAAGACATATTTACAGGTGAAATTGTTAATTACAATTAGAGTGGTTTTTGATTTAAAGCTTTACTCCTTCTAGTAACTTCAGCACACATTAAACATCTTGCAAGTTACCAGGATTCCAGCGTATCATTGTTCTTTGCTATGGTGTAAACTGATACCTAGATAAAGACTACAGTCCTAATGTAAACCGAAATAAACTATTGAATTTAGATCCCTGTATCACATTTAAATGGATTCTATTTAAAAAACAAATCTATTACTACTTCAGCATTTAGAAATGTTCCAATGTTGATTATATTGTTACCACTGGGAATATGTTGGTTGAGCTGGCTAAGTACAAAATTAAGGACCTGATGCTAACATTGACTAGCCTACACAACAGGCCTTGTCACCGCGGAGTTCTGGGTGAAATATGAAATTTGCAACTTTGGAATTGTCGAAACTGCTGTAAGGGTCAAACGCATGCATTTTCTTACAATGTAAATAACTATTTTAAGACAAAGCTTTGACATTTAAGCACAGTGCAATAAGGTGTCATGAACAGTTTTGATACCGAGGCTAACTTTCGTGTTACGGTTTCTTTTCGGAATTTTGCTTACTGTACCTCATCTACTTCCATAGCAATGTCCCTCGGACTGGCCATGGAGCTGTTCGATGAAGCCATTCCTAATTTCTATCGTTCAGATGTTGATTAAATGTAAAAAAGAAATTAAAAAACTTCAACGATCAAAGTGTCGATGCACACTGCTATGGCTTCAATACATCTAACAAGCGTCATCAAACATGCGTCATCAAACAGCGCCGACTATGTTACCGTTCTTGCGTCTGTTCTTTTTAGTCATAATATTCCAAAATAAGTTTAACATTAACTTGGCAAAATCACAACAGTCAACAGCTGGCATTCTTTTTTATGTAGTGCATTTGTTTAGAGAGCATATGTACTTCTTTTTCTGTCAATAAAGTAATTAACAATTATATTGAATATTTATTGTATTTAATTAACAATGAACAAGAATACACAATATTTCTAACTCTACAGTAAATTTTACATTATTTATGTCTCACTTTTAACATTAAATAGAAAAACAACTTTAAATAGACATTTAAAAAGACATGCAGACAACACAGTGTAGTTTCTACAATATAATGCTTATTCTTAAAAGCACCACATTACAGTCAATTGAAATGTTTTCTTGATGAACAGTTAAGGTTATCTTAAACCATAATTATTGTGTTTGATCTCCATTAAGGCTCACTGGATGTGTCTTGGATGTTTATTTCTCTCATGCCAAGCTGAAATGTCATGCTAAAAATGCTTGCCATTCCCTTAAATTATTCACCTAAAATGCTTTAACTTTATAGATAGACTGATGGACATTGTTATTTTCAGGTGAAAGACAGACTTAATATTTAATGGTCATCAGGAAGAAATACCCGTAAGAGTATCCGAATATGTTTATTGATGGAGTTGATTCTGTATTTTTAATAGTAAAACCACACACACCAGAGGATTTTTTCTCGGAACAGAAGGACATGACTTGTAAACTCTTTTTAGTTTAATGCTGGATTTAATGCATGTTAACAGGTTTGGCCTCAGCTGAATGAAATGAGAAACTGGATTTTACCCTTTAAACTACTGCATGTTTCTTCTGTTATGGATATTGTAACTTGTGCAATACTGTATCTCGTATTGATAACAGCCACAGGTGTGATGGTTAGGTAGAAACCTAGATTTATGCTCTTATAAGCATGAATTACAGTTAAAGCATTTCGCATAAACTGTATTATTAAAAAATAATGTACACAAAATGGCAAATAATGTTTGAATTACACTTTTTTTAGAATAAAAAAAAATCAGAGATTTAATTACATTTTGCTTTTATAGCTCTTTTAACAGTGGACAGTGTCACAAATTATCTTATTTTGGATGTAATAAAAAAAGAGTATGTATTTAATTTTGACTATTTGTCCTTTGTCAGAGTTGCTCAAATCCTTATGCTGGTCCATTTTTTTATACTAATGTCACATCAACTTTAGGAAAAAAGCTTAATTGCCCTCTATATCGCATTCACTTCCAGCTGCTATTGTAATAAGATATTGTAACTGTAGCTACTGTGATAAGAGCCAAATTGTGATTGCTGGACTGAGTCAGAGCAACTTCAAAACTGCAGCTTTTGTGGGATGTTCCTGGTCTGCAGTGGTCAGGATGTACTAAATGTTGTCCAAAAAAAGAAATCCGGCAAACCAGTGACAGGGTCATGCAATTGTGTAACTTTGCATGAAAGCAAAGTTTATTTATAAACTTAAAATGGAAAATTACCAAATGTTCCTTTATGGAGACTTTATGGTACAAAAGTGTTCAGTCTTAACAGTGTTCAAGTGAATCCAGTCATGAGATTCATAATCTGATCAGGATAAATCAGACAGGTCAGGAGGGCAGAAGGGATCAGAACCACTGGTAACTTAGGAGTGCCATGTATAGCTTGACAAAGAGAGAGAGAGAGAGAGAGAGAGAGAGAGAGAGAGAGAGAGAATGAGCGATTGCAAAGACTCACAGTCATGTAATAGATAAGGTAAATATATATTTTGTTCTTAGCACAAGCAGGGACTCCAGAAGGACCAGTTAGGACAGAATAACTAAAAGGAAGAGACAGAAGGAAACAAGGATAGTATGGCTCTTTAGGAAGCAATGTAAACTGATAATGAGTCAAATAGGACCTGAGCCAGATGAAGCCAATTGAGGGGAACTCCAGTCATGGGGTGGGCACAAGATTGATGGTGCCAAGCCAGGATACAATGGGTGTATTGCATCAGGAGGGCAAAACCCAAATCAATATCTGGACTGGATGATCTGTTGCAGTGACCCCAAAAGGAGTATTCAAAAAATATTATTGTAATTAAATAGTAATGGGAATAACTAGAGATATAACTCAGAACACTACTATTGTAATAAGAATATATAACTTAATAAAGTTCGCCTGCAACTACAGCCCTGCCTATCCACTACACACTGGAGATGAGAGGCGTGACATTGGACCGATGTGCGATGTAAACTTTCCATATTTAATTTCTCATTTTATGGTCACATATACAACCATACATAGTGTGACATGTAGTGAAATTAAATTGTAGAGCTATATTACAAATTTAAATTTACACAGAAAAAATACAATGATGCTAAAGATAATATTAACCAGTGTGAGCAGACGCTCACAATGTAAGACAGAATCAAGTTTCCCCGGATGGATTCCTGCTGCAGTGCCAGAGCTTGATGAATATCAAACAAGGTGAGTGAATTTGCTTAATGCTTTCCCTGTTCACTGAGTCTTACAGATCTCTAGGAGAAGGCTGACAGTACTAAGCTGCAGGCGGAGGGTGATAACACGAACTCCAGGGTGCTGCTCTCACACAGACCTCCAGAATGAGACTAAAGCACCAAGCTCCAGTTAAAAGCTTATGAAATGACCTCCTACAACAGGTTTCACCCCAAATTAACACACCACATGGCCCAGTCTAAGGGTTTTTTTAAGTTTCTATTTTTTTAGAGTCAGGCCTTTTTAACCGAGAGTTAAGCCAAAGTAAACCATCCCCTGTACTGTACTGTCATGCCCCGCCTTACTGTATAACATAGTGTTCCTAATGAAGTGTTTAGTGAGTGTATTTTATTATTATATAATGAACACTGTACATTCCATATTTTACAAACACCAGCAATACCAGAAACCATTACAGTCCTAGTATTGCTCTTGAATCTAAACTCATTTTAAACAAACCAAATTAAAGTAGCTTATGGGTTCCCAAATCTCGTCCTGTATTGGTTCTTTTTCTGAGCATTTGAGACATTTCTCTGTTCTAACATACCGTATGTGACCCATTAATTAGTTGAATAAGGTGTGTAAGAGCACGGAAAACAGGGCAAAGTATAATCCAAAGCCAAGGCTGAGAACATTTGAAACAGACCAACTGCTTCTCTGTTGAACTGGAAATTAAAACATTAAAATGTTAACTCATTTATAATATTGACTGTAATCACCAATATACAGTTTAAATCTTCATAAACATGTCTATTTGGAAGAACAGTGACGCCACATTTATATGGTAAATGAATAAACTCCATGATACCATTATGATATAATTCAAGGTCTATTTTAATCTGGAAAAGCAACATTTAAAGGTTAGGAATATAATGTCTAGTTAATGTTTCTGTATTGGCTTTACTGCTTACAGACATTCACATTTCAGTACAGACAGCACCCAGATAGTTTGCCTGTTTTTGCATGCAAGATAGAGTGAAAGTTGAACAGATTTTTGGCTCAAGAGAGAGAGAGAGAGAGAGAGAGAGAGAGAGAGAAAAGGGAGAGTCATAGATAGATAGACATATATAATGTTAACTCTATTAGTTGACTTTTTTTGTTTATATATAAACAAAAGTATCACTTATTTGTGTTGTTGTCTTACAGTGTTATAAAAGTTACAAGTTAGACATTTACTAACCTTAAACTGTGGAACTGCTTTTACTTTCAACAAATTTCGGAGCTATAATTAATGGCTTCTATGAAAACTTCATTAGATATAAGAAATATGAGCAATACACGTAGATATAATAACAAAATCTAATTATTAATAATGCATTAATTTACAGATGTGAGTTTACATACACTCACCTAAAGGATTATTAGGAACACTATACTAATACGGTGTTTGACCTCCTTTCACCTTCAGAACTGCCTTAATTCTACGTGGCATTGATTCAACAAGGTGCTGAAAGCTTTCTTTAGAAACGTTGGCCCATATTGATAGGAGAGCATCTTGCAGTTGATGGAGATTTGTGGGATGCACATCCAGGGCACGAAGCTCCTGTTCCACCACATCCCAAAGATGCTCTATTGGGTTGAGATCTGGTGACTGTGGGGGCCATTTTAGTACAGTGAACTCATCGTCATGTTCAAGAAACCAATTTGAAATGATTCGAGCTTTGCGACATGGTGCATTATCCTGCTGGAAGTAGCCATCAGAGGATGGGTACATGGTGGTCATAAAGGGATGGACATGGTCAGAAACAATGCTCATGTAGGTCGTGGCATTTAAACGAGGCCCAATTGGCATTAAGGAGCCTAAAGTGTGCCAAGAAAAGATCCCCTACACCATTACACCACCACCAGCAGCCTGTGGGGTCTTCTGCTGTTGTAGCCCATCCGCCTCAAGGTTGTGCGTGTTGTGGCTTCACAAATGCTTTGCTGCAGACCTCGGTTGTAACGAGTGGTTATTTCAGTCAAAGTTGCTCTTCTATCAGCTTGAATCAGTCGGCCCATTCTCCTCTGACCCCTAGTATCAACATGGCGTTTTCGCCCACAGAACTGCCGCATACTGGATGTTTTTCCCTTTTCACACCAGTCTTTGTAAACCCTAGAGATGGTTGTGCGTGAAAATCCCAGTAACTGAGCAGATTGTGAAATACTCAGACCGGCCCGTCTGGCACCAACAACCATGCCAGGCTCAAAATTGCTTAAATCACCTTTCTTTCCCATTCTGACATTCAGTTTGGAGTCCAGGAGATTGTCTTGACCAGGACCACACCCCTAAATGCATTGAAGCAACTGCCATGTGATTGGTTGATTAGATATATTGCATTAATGAGAAATTGAACAGGTGTTTCTAATAATCCTAAAGGTGAGTTTATATAAATAGCTCCTTTGTGATCATGTCAGGCAACTGTTTGCATACCTTCAGAGTAAATATATTACACCTTCTGGTTCTGAGGATTTCAGGATAACTTTATCCCTCAAACACTTTGTTATATTGATGTAATATGAGGTGGTTAATTATTATTATCTCAAGTTCTCAGACAATCATCATGGACAAGTTACCAAAGCATTCAACCCTCACATCCAGACTGTGCAACAGCTTCTTCCCATGAGCCATCAATCCACTCAACAAAAAGGGACTGGGCTGGATAATCATACACACACACACACACGTACACGCACACAAACACAAAGGATCTTGAGTTTGCTCTTTGTTCTAACTTACTGTCCATGATAAAATTGCAGACATGTGATCAGAATTGCACCAGTCACGCAGTGCCGCATGTACACAGAATGAAGTCTTTTGGCACACTAACATATGAAGGTCGGTGCTCCCTGTGACTGTGCATGCAGCCTTGTGCTGCCATCTGTGGGTGTGTTACAATACTAGTCTCAAAACTTTTTGATACCACCTCATATCTGGTTCCATTGTGTTTCACACTCCCAGATACAGATAGAGCAAAACTGATCTGAAGATGAACCAAAGGAATTCTGCTCACAATTACATTACACAAAATACAGTACAAATATACTGTATTTATTATAATGTGTTTGTTATTAAATAATGCTTATTATTAAATAAATACAAGTAAATTATTTAATGATAATTGAAGAGAAACTACAATACACACCAGAATAATACATGTGTGTGAGTAATATTATGTACGGTTAGATAATATTTTTTGTTTATTTTTTAAGTCTTCAGTGGTGGGTAACTTTGGCCTAGAAAATTGTGATAAATACATGGATAGTAATACATTAAACTGAATTCACTGACAGGCCATGCAGCTGTTCAGGGTTCAGTGTTCTGCAGTTCGTCTTTGACAAACTTTGTGTTTTTTAAAATAAAACATATAAGGTTTACTCAAAGTTTTTACAAAGTATGGTAATGAGTTCGACCCCGTATTATAATAAGCGGTTTAACTGTTAAAATTATTTACAGATAGGTTAAACAGTAGGTTAAAAGGGCCAGCAGTTTGACACTCGCTCATCCGCCGAAATAGCTCAGTTGGGAGAGCGTTAGACTGAAGATCTAAAGGTCCCTGGTTCGATCCCGGGTTTCGGCAGATGATGGTCGGCTTCCTTTTCTTTACTTAAAAAATCTACAATTTTAAATTTGACTATTTAAAACTACAAAGCAGAGAAATATCCGACTCAATTACACTTTTACCTTCAAATATTGTTTAGGTTTGTGCTCGTCGTATTTTTTCCCCCACAAAATATATTTTGCATAATTTCCTTCAGTATGTCATGTTTATATGTTTTTGTTTTGTACGGTTTACTTCATTGATTTGTTTAGAAATGTTGGTATTCTCAATCCACTCGTCTTCTATCAATTGTCCACTAAAGATTTATTTAAGTTTAGACAGGAAGAACAGCACGGAGTGCACGTGCTATGACATACCGCGCTTCAACCTGTTTACCACAAGAGGGCGCTATTGTGTTACCCAAGGTCGAAATAATAGGAAGGTCGGTAGTAGTGTTCATTCTGTCAGCGAAAATAATTACGAAAAAATATTTGTTGATTAACTTTTTTTCTATGACTAATACGAGACGATGACAAAATGTCACGGATCAGTGACGAAATCAGCATGTAATATTATTGATGGAAAAAAGATGAGACTAAAATGTGGTATAAAAAAATAAAACAAATAAAATATCTGTCTTTATTTTTTTTCAACATTTGTTATCACTGCAGTATAACTTGGGTGAGAGAGAAAAGTTGATATTTGGGCCCATTTTCTTTATATTGAACCGGAGAAAAAAGACAATGTGTAGCAATATCAGAGGGGAAACAGTGTGGGAACACAATCGCTAGGAAAAATACCACAAACCTGAAGAGACGCATAAAGACATGGCATAAAAATCACCCAAATTTACAGCCTCTTTGTGGTAACCATATGTTAACATAATTATGCTGTGATGTATTTTATTTTATAGTAGCCAAGCACATTAAGCTAATAGGTTAGTGAAATGGTTGTGACCAGTGTTGCAGGACGTTAAAGTAACTAAATACATTACAAAAGTACTGTCATTAAAAAGTTACATTACAGCATTACCTACTGATAAAAGTTGAGTACTTTTCCATTGCATAAATTTTTAAAACTTTTCGTGATTCCTCATGCAGAGTAATCCAAGTACTCTAACTTTGTAACACGTTAGAACCAACACTTTTTATATGATTAAAAACTAACAAGGACATTTATACCGGGACTAAGACTAAATTTGAAAATGGTTGACAAAACGAACCCTAGTAGATACAGTAAGTAGTTACAACTTTATTGATAGTACATAATACAGGTACACAGCAACGAAATGCATCTAAAACATGTGCAAATTGTAGTGTATATATAAATTTCCAATTATATATTAATGGAAATAATATATATCAGTGAAAAAGAAAGGTTTTAATGGCAGTGTACATAAACTTAGATCAATCAAGAACCGTAGGCTGAACTCAAGTGATCAACAATTGTGGCAAACTGGGGTGACGTGCACGGCAAGAACGGCCAACATAGGAATATATATACTGTGTGTATTATATATACATATATATATATTAAATTACATATAATTTATATACTATATAATACATATAAATAAATTTCAAATGTATGTTTATGAAAAGAATATATGTGAAAAAGAAAGGTTTTGACTGCAGTTCACAAAAAACAAGATCAATCAAGAACCGTAGGCTGACCTCAACACCTGTGGCAAATTGAGACTGGGGTGCAGTGCACGACAAGAACAGCCAACATAACATTAAACCCTGTGGATTAGGAGGAATTGAATGTTACTCAAGTTCATCTGCATTAGAAGGCAGGGGAGTGAATACTTTGGGCGATATTTTGTATGTGTATATAGTAAATTATGTAATTGTATTATGCAATTTGGACTTACATCCACGTACACCCACATAGACAAACCACGGCAGCAGCACCGCCGAAATAGCTCAGTTGGGAGAGCGTTAGACTGAAGATCTAAAGGTCCCTGGTTCGATCCCGGGTTTCGGCAGGAGGAAATGAAATTTATGTTATTTTCTTAAAGAAACACTGCGCTTCGTACTCACCACCACACGATGGCGCCACTGTACCATCCACACTTACACGGTGAGGTCGAAAGAATTCCGCAACAATGTACCAAAAGTAAAAAAAAAGACGTTAAACCACATGCTGGCCGGCACAAATTGACAGAAAACACACCTCGTATGGCCGAAATAGCTCAGTTGGGAGAGCGTTAGACTGAAGATCTAAAGTCCCCGGGTTTCGGCAGGTGAGGTTATCTGTTTCATTTTAATAGAAACGTTACCTGTCGTTGACTATCAAAGAGTTTGAAATAGCTAAAGCTGCCATTGGGTTGAAATATTCAGTTTTATCTGTCTTGTGAGCTGCACTTTGCGTTTTGGGTTTGTCTGTGATTGTGGTTTTGTCTTCCAGATTTTGAGGAATTAAATGTATGGTGTTTTACTTTTCAGAAATTTGTTTTATTTGTTAGACTCACCCGAGTAATGTTTTTGTTTTGTGACATTTTGACTGCAACTGTACTACTGACTATTACCGCCAGATGGCACTGCTATACAAAACGCCACGCTACAATCATTTACGGAAACGTACACATCCACTAGATGTCGCAGTGCCGAAATAGCTCAGTTGGGAGAGCGTTAGACTGAAGATCTAAAGGTCCCTGGTTCGATCCCGGGTTTCGGCAGTTGGTGGAGTGTATTTTAAACAAATAATTAACCTCAGTGTGTAAAACTCAAAACCTTCTTATAACAAAGTGTGTACAGATACACACAGAACACTTTAGATCTAAATTACCTCCAAATAATTATTGTGTGTTTCAGAAAAAGCATGTGATACTCATGTATACTCAAACTGTTGGTCATACCCTCAAAATGCACTGTCCACTTTAAGGGAAACACCTGTAAGAAGAACAACTACCGTTGCATAGACACCGTTCTCAATTAACTCTGATATGCCAGTCAAAAAATATTTCTCTTTTATCAGAAGATCAATTACAATGACATTCATAATCAGCAGGTTTAATGTGAAATACAGCAAGCTGTCTGCTAGTTCCATGCCTGAACTAGCACCTGGCTCATTTTGCTGGAAAAGGTGTTAGTGTGGTTTTCGGCTGATGAAATTTAACTGCATATTTGATTGGTCAATCTGGCAGTCTACGCCCAATAAAATCGCTCTGTGCAAAGCATTTATTTTTGTTTACTTTCTCACTCACCATCATAACAGCAAACTTTAGCATAAGTTAATTAGCATTAGCTTTTCTGCGGGATCAAACAGGCTGGCCTTTGCTCCTCACAGTCCGGCATGAGCTTTGTGTGTAAGTGCTGTGGTTGATCAGTGTATACTGTATGTGTATTACAGTCACAGTTGTGTCATACGTAATTATTTGTCAAAATGTTTAGATTTTTTTGGTGTGCCAGAGATGGATGCTGCATTCAAGAAACTTTCTCCCTATTTATATAGATAGATAGATAGATAGATAGATAGATAGATAGATAGATAGATAGATAGATAGATAGATAGATACTTTATTGATCACAAATGAAATTGCTGTCTTAGACATTGCTGTGTGTTTTGTAACATGCTAAAACCATTTATTTAAAAAAAAAAACACCATAGAAATTTGTTTCATGTAGACATGTTTGCATGTAGGATGAATTTGTTGTTGTGTATTTCTGTATCATTTATACTGACAACTGTAGTCAGTGTGCATGGTTTACACAGCATTTATTTTGGTGTTTATTGTGCACATGCACTGCTCAAATCTGCTTTATTTATGGTGACAGTATTATAGTTCTTATGTGTCATGGTTGTGTGGTCTGACATGTATTTCCCATTATTGGGGCATTTTCTGTTCTTTTGCCCTTGTTATAAAATGTTATGACTGTATTGCCTTGTGAGCTTCAAAAGAAGTTGTTGTTCAGATTTTGGCGACAAAATGTATGGAATATCATTTTTTTACTCCTTTTTTTTTTTTTTTTTTACTCCAGCTGTCCTATTTAGTAATTGCCAGCAGAGGGCACTATAGTCAGACTCGCGCTAGTGATTTACCGACAACTACATACACGTGCGCTGGCCGCCGCATTGCCGAAATAGCTCAGTTGGGAGAGCGTTAGACTGAAGATCTAAAGGTCCCTGGTTCGATCCCGGGTTTCGGCAGGTGTGAGGCAGCGTTTTAAATTGTACTGAGTTATTGTACAGTAATATTATTAATCTGAGTGACCAAAAACCACCAACTTCTTATAACAAGTTTATATATATTAATATAGACATACACACATACATGTGAAACCCATGGTGTAAAACCTTATACTTTTGGCCATACATACCTTCAAAAATACACTCACTGTCCACTTTAATAGAAACACCTATTCAACTGCTTTTTTACACAGTTATCAAGAGCTGTTCACCTCAAACACCAGAATGGAGAAAAATTCTGATCTCTGTGACTTTCACCATGGAATTGATGTTAGTGCGAGATTCTCTCTATCCTGGGGTTTAACACACAATATTCTTTAAGGTTTATACATAATAATGATGCAGGAAAAAATAAAAATAAGATTTGACCTGTGACAGTAAATCCAGAGTAACTCAAACAATAATCACACTTTAGTTCAAACTTTATTCATCACATATTAATTACTGAACAGTGAAATTCTTTATTCTTTGTATATCCCAGTTTCTTGTTAGCAGGCAGGGGTCAGAGCACAGGGTCGGCCATTATACCGCGTCCCTGGAGCAGACAGGGTTAAGGGCCTTGCTCAAGGGCCCAAAAGATCAGCACTTAGAGCCTTAACACACTGAGCCACCACTGCCCACATCTGTGGTCAGCTGAAAAGCATCTCAAACTGCACAAAACATCCGCTCCGCTTTGAGATGGATGTGCTACAACAGCAGAAGTACATAAGGGTCCGTTATTTTCAGGCAAGAAAAGGAATCTGAGGCAGCTGTAGACTGGAAACAGACCTGGCACCTTGTGGTTTAGCAGCTGTAATAAAGACTATTTAAAATGTATCCACCGGCTTTTTATTTATCACATTTCCTTCTCTCACAAACACCATTAATTCCTTCAAGTAGATTCATTACATTCCTTCCTCCAGTGAGTACAAACACTATTACACATTACACTACAGCTGTACTTGCAACTTATCACCAGCAGAGAGCGCAACTGGATGACATTTATATACTGTACACAGCACACACACACACACACACACACACACACACACACACACACACACACACGCACACACACACACATTACTTAAGAAGATTCTGGACATGACTGGAGTTTACTGGATAGTCTGGAGACCCCCCCCCCCCCCTTCCCCTCTGTATTTTCTTTTTAGAACAAGCTGGATTATCATCACTCACTCATTATCGATACCGCTTTATCCTGTATTCAGTATCACAGGGGGCCTGGAGCCTATCTCAGGAGGCTTAGGGCACAAGGCGGGGTACACCCTGGACAGGGTGCCAATCCATCGCAGGGCACACACACACACACACACACACACACACACACACACACACACACACACACTCATTCACACACTCATTCACACACTACATACAATTTGGGAACGCCAGTTAGCCTATCCTACATGTCTTTGGACTGTGGGTGGAAACCAGAGTATTCGGAGGAAACCCACCAAGCACCGGGAGAACATGCAAACTCTATACACACAGAGACGGGAATCGAACCCGGACCCTGGAGGTGCAAGGCCACAGTGCTAATCACTGCTATGTCCCCTAAGCTGGAACATGTAAATTAATATTAAAAACAATACTAGGTTGTATTAATAGGATATATATATCAACTGAGAGCAGTGTCAAATTAAGGTAGTAATGTGTGTTTTTTTAATTATTTGTTGTATATTTCTAATCATTAAAAGACATAAATATTAATGTTAGAAATTATTTATATTGTATAATTAATGTATAATATTGTATAATTAATGCTGCTACTACTAATAATAATAATGTTATTGGTGTTGTTAGTCTTTCAGCTGCTCCCATTGAGGGGTTACCAAAGCAGACTATGATGATAATAATAATAATAATAATAATAATAATAATAATAATAGTAAATAAATAATATACATTTATTCTATTATGAAATTTCTTTCAAACTATTTTTCAAACTATTGTTTTACTGTTTTTTTTTTAAATAAACATATATAATGCTCAGGATTGTGCAGTACAGTGGAACCTTGGATTGTGAGTAACTCAGTCTGCAAGGGTTTTCCAAGATGAGTAAAAGTTTTAAATAAATTTACCTTAATAAATGGCGAGATTTTGAAATACGAGTAAATAATAGCCACGTGATCACAAGTGAGAGCCAATGGTTCTTTGCTCTCGCGCGCTGTAGGATTATGGGTAATTGTTTCCCTTGCTCTGTCTCTGTGTGCGTGCGTCATTCATATAGTCAACATCCATGTGTACTATTTACTATAATATTGTGACCAAATGTGTGTGTGTGTGTGTGTGCGTGTGTGTGTGTGTGTGCGTGTGTGTGTGTGTGTGTGTGAAAGTGATCCTATACAGTAGCTCCCTCCCTCCTCTCACCTTTACACACACACACACACACACACACACACACACACACACACACACACACACACTAACAGAAACACTACTCTGTTGGGATTCTTTTCAAAGGTAAAGTGCAGGTAAAATTTTTATCATTTTTTTTACTTAATATTTTGTATTAATTATTTTTATATTGTTGTGGAATGAATCATCTGAGTTTCCATTATTTCTTGTGGGGTAAATTTGCTTTGATATACGAGATAATACAGGTTTCACTATACAGAATAGAGTACCATTTTTTACCGGTACCATATTGTGGTTGCGGTAAAAATTATCCATTATATTATAACTTTGGTTCTACCTGATATCCGAAAATCCAAATACACAGTTTGATGTCTGAAGCCTCCATGTTAACACACACCAGCAAGGCTTACATATACATTACATTACACATAAATATGGTTATTTTAAATCATTATTGGCCTATGCTGTGCTGCTAGAATGGACCTGTGCCACTTTACTTTTAATCAATAAGTTTAATAAGTAATAAGTAATTTTATAATAAAAATTAAAAACACATACAAAAAAAGTCTGACTGGAGAAAGAAAAACCTTCTTCTTCCTCCTTAAGGCTGAGTAACATTCTTCACAAACCCCACTGATTAGTTTCTTTAGCCGTCTCAGTGGTAAGTTGAAATGAATAAGCATACATTTGAAAGATCTCAGTCTAACTGACTGGTGAGTCGATGGCTGTAATTCTCTCTGTCGCATTAGAGAAGGGCACGAATCCCTCCTCGCTCCCTGCTGCCTCCACTACATTCACTACATTCACTCTGAGCAAATATGATCTGCCTCCCTAAAAGTCTCCTTTTACACCCCGCACTTTATGTCCAGTCTGTAATTAGCGTGCTCATTCCTGTGAAATGGTGAAATGCCCAGTGACACACAGGTGAGTAAGCCGTTAATATCCCTCATTGTGCGAGTTTCAGCTTGTTGCGTTGGCTCTTTTAGGTTCTTTCAGAAGTGACTCACATCATTATTATTTATTTCAATTCAAGTAAATATTCACATCACAGTTACTTTCACAGTGTAATTTAATCTAAATGCTTCAATGGAAGTGTCTTCTTTTAATCCGAGCTGTTACTGTGAATGTGAGTCATGTGTTTGACTCGGACAACAAGGAGGATCTGCTCCTCCATCTCATGTTCATGTTCCTGATTAGGTTTAGGTTTCAGATTGTAAATGTGTTACTTCCTTTATCGTCAATCAACTGAAAAAGGTTAAATTCAGTTCAGTTTAATGAAATTTTATTTATATAGGATTTTAAACACTGCTCATTTCCACAAAGCAGCTTTACAGAATCAGCAACAAAAAAAAATGAAAATGAGTATAAAAAATATTATAGATGTATGAATTATAATGATCAGATGGTCCCTGATAATCGAGCCGAGGGCGACGGTGGTGAGGGGAAAACTCCCTGAGATAGCAACAGAGAGAAACCTCGAGAGGAACCAGACTCAACAGGGAACCCATCCTCATTTAGGCGATGACGGATAACAGCGATCTGCGCTGACGGTGTGTGTTAGAAGGTTGGAGGTTTCTGCTCGCTGTCCTGAAAAACTGCCCAAATCAGCCGAGCCCTGGACGTCTTCATGGTCAAGTGGAACCGTCCCCGGTCGCCACACAAAACCCAAGCAGACCACACGGGTCCATCAGCAGCAGCAGCGAGCCGGAGACAATGGGAAAAATTTCATTTGTGATAAACAGACCAGTATTCTCAGATGGATGATTTTATAGCGTCTGGCGTCCTCAACACACGTGGGTTCACAAGCCAGTGCTCTTCTAGTGCTGGACAACAAACCCGGAAAAATGGGGAGTGTTGTGTCAGGACGAGGAATCTGGTGTAAAACCTGTGCCGCATCATATTTGCACCGGCGCCTTCTCTAAAATGTTCAGCAGGCAGTGAGTGGGCAAAGTATCACAAATCATTTACTTGAATAAAAGTGTAAATACCCAAGGTAAGATATTACTTGTGTAAAAGTAGAAGTCCTTACCTTTAAATTTACATAAATATCAAATATACTGAGCTTCTATTAGCTCACAGTAAGTGTGTCTCTGTCTCTGTCTCTGTCTGTCTGTCTGCATGTTCCAACTGCAACCATCTCCGCTACTGATTCCAAAAACCTGCAGCATAACTACACCTTTCACAGAGAAAAGACAAATCTTTTTAAAAAGACACATTTTCTAGAATAATCAGCATCTGGCGATATTACTGCTTCACATCTTACACACCAGTGAGGTTATGCAACAGAACGTCTTACAGAAATGTAGTGAAGTAGAAGTACACATCATTCTTGTAGATGTCATGGGGTAAAAGTAAAAAGGAATCAACTAAAAAAAATGAGTAAAAGAATAATGAAGTAAATTCATTGAGTTAAAACCTTAAGCAAAATGTTGTTTCAGCCTTGAAAACAACCTTGAAACAGCAGGTGAGCTGGAAAGTTGGAAAAAAGTGATAAAAAATATATATATATACTGAGGGGAAAAAATCTCTTATGTTTCATAGATACACAAGCATAATAAAAATATGTGAACTAGGACTGTTCACCCTCACATCCTTTATCACTTTATTGCACTGTCACTTTATATGTGCATTCAGTTAATAATTTATTTAGCAGCAGGCTGTGTGTGAGGTCTTTCCTCTGTGTTTGTGTGTGTCAGAAGGGTCATAATCTGTTCGTGAGTCAGTTTACTCTCTGCAGCTGTCCTCCTGCAATGATGGGTCTGCAAGCTAAACTGTAATCACATGGGATTGGCCTGAGGTTATTATATAATTACATGACCATCCTACAAGTAAACCTTCCACACCAGTAACCTGCTTAAAGAACCTCTTGCACTCGTTAGTGTGTTTCTGTAAATCTCTCTTGACTCGTGTTGTTTAAGGCTCCAGAGTATATCATCTATTAATCATTATTACAACATTGTAGATAACTTTGTAGATAATAATTTTCAACATGAATAAATGATGTAATCAGTTAATAAAAAAATATTCTGAGCATATTCTGATCCTCTCATATGTTTCAGATAAGTTTTCTTTAAGGAAAGTTTGATAAATATGATGCATTAAGTTATGCTTGCATAAATATGATGCATTAAGATGATTACGTATATCATGGTAAATATATTTGAAAACATATCACATAGAACAAGAAATTCCTTAAATGTAAAAAAAAAAAAATAAAGATAGAAAAATAGAATGAAGTTGTCAACATATTCAACATGAAAAAAAAACATAGTAAATGAGAAATCTTAACGCTAATGCTAATTATTTACAAAGAGTAGAATTAGCTACGTGTGAGAAATCCAACCTGATGTTTTAAACCACTACTTCTTCCTCAGGAAGGAAATGTGCAGAGGCTCTTCCAAGAAACAAGGTGTGTTCTCATTTTCCCAGAGGAGCCTGAAGGCCACGGGCCTTAAATCTAACACGTGTGTGTGCACGTACAAGAGACAGAAAGGCACACAGCCGAAGTGTGTGTGTGTGTGTGTGTGTGTGTGTGTGTGTGTGTGTGTGTGTGTGTGTGTGTGTGTGTGTGCGTGTGTGTGTGTGTCTGAAGTTAAATAAGAATTGCACAGTTCACATCGATTTGCAAAAAGAGGCCGGATGATGTCAAGTCTGGAAGAATGAAATACAAATAAACATGACTTCTTTCTGTATGAAACTGCACTCGCATATCAGGTACAGAAACCTCAAGAGTGTCTAATACCATTTAATATAAAATAAGATCAGAAAAGATCAGATAACAGATTCTTATTAATCCATACGTAAACCACAGTTTACGGTGCAGTAGCATTGAATAACAACACTGTAACAGACATCAATCAGTAAACAGACCAAGAGCCGCATACATTTACACACAAGAACTTATCTGCTCATCGCTGATTGCTTCAAACAAACTTCTTTAACAGCTTATAAAAATAAGGACTTAAATCAGTCCTGTGATTATATCTTGCTGTTAAAAACAAGTGTGTGGAAGTGTAGAGCCAATCAGATCTCATAATACATGATTTGTAAGCTTGTGGTCGGAAGAATAATACCCTGCCTGGCCAAAAAATAAAACAAAATAATGACGCACACACTCTGAGATTTCATTGACCGCCTTAGCTTTGATTTGTTTTGATTGATTTTGATTTATTCACAACTTGGCTCCTGTCAAAGTCACTCAAATCCTTACGCTTGCCCATTTTATTCTGCTTCCAACACATCAACTTCAGGAAAAAAAAGTTTCACTTGCCGCCTAATACCTATATCCCACTCACTTCCAGCCGCCATTGTAAAGCGATATTGAAAGTGCAGCTACTTTGAGAAGGGCCAGATTGTGATGGCTAGAGGACTGGATCAGAGCAACTCCAAAACTGCAGGTCTTGTGGGATGTTCCCGGGCTGCAGTGGTCAGGACGTACCAACAGCGATCCAAAGAAGGAAAACCAGTGAACCTGCAATAGGCTCATGGGTGGCCAGGGCTCGATGACGCACATGGTGAGTGCAGGCTGAACCGTGTAGTCTGATCCAGTAGGAGCGCTAGTGTAAATAAAATTGTTGAAAAGGTTAATGCTGCTTCGAGTAGAAAGGAGTCAGAACACACAGGGCATCACTGTTTTGATGTCAAAGGGGAGACCTACTCAATAGAAGGCAGGTGGTCGTAATGTTATGGCTGATCAGTGCAGATTCAAAACACTTTTCCAAATTCAAAATAGTGCATGATTCATGAATGTCTCATCTGTCTTTTAGTGTGTGTCAGTCTAATTATGACACCAATCCGAGCTCGTGATAACTCACTACTTACTGCACTTTAATAGTAGAGAGTAGCTATTTGTGCAAAATCATGTGACCACAATGATGTAACATCTCACACTGCATTTGAGTCAACACAGATGTCTGATCTTGCAACCCAGTGTCCCGTACTTGTCCTTAACCTTGGAGGTCATTTGCTGATTCAGTCGTTTTCTACAGGTCTTCGTCCTCATGCTTTTGAAATGAACAATCATTTTGCTTTTACTCAGCACTATAGTATACTAAAATCCATGACTCAGCAGAGTGTGTGTTAGTTTGTGCAAGTGTGTAGTGTTTCATATCAGTAATATTAATGAGTATTTTATTTTAGTTTTATTGCACAACACAGTTTTCTGTTTCCTGAAAGGACGACATCAGTGTGCAGAACTGTTTATATGAATACACTGAGGTCAGCACTTGTGTTCTTAGCACTATAATGGTGTTTATGGTTACATGGTCATTATCTCTTGGAGATGCTGCTGGTGTGCTGTTCCCACATACACACACACACACACACACACACACACACACACACACACACACACACACACACTTATAGACACACTATAGATAAACAATAATCTTCCTAGAAATTATTGTTGATGTTGTTCATGTCCGAGTTATTCTTTCATCTTCTGGCATGTTGGAAAAAACAAAACATGTAAAAACTGCTGACACAGTGAACGAGGGTAAGAGTTTAAATGCCCTCAAGGTGGATAAAGTCTAAAGTTAGCCTGTGAAGTTACATATATTTACACTGGAAAAGCAGAGCTGCGGGGGGAAGTTCCTGATGACTTCAGCTTTATTTTCAGCACTTCAGTGTCCTGAGAGCCAGAGCGTAAACATGTAGAAAGGATCTCAAGGCAAGAGACTGCAAGTAGAAATAACAAATTTGGTTATGTTCAACAGTTCTTATTGGGTTTTAGAAAATTGCCTCAGTAATATGTCTTTTTTATGAATCGTTGGTGATACATTTTTACCTGTAAAGCTGAACTTTGGGATACAAATTTAATCTGTTCTGGAGGAGAGTTCTTAAAGTGAAATTTCATTTTGCAAAGCACATTTTCCCATTGCAAATAATGTAAATGCAGATAATCCGTTCCTTTCGCCCAAAAAATAATATCAATATTATTATTATTATATATTATTATAAGAATATAATGTAATAATATTATTATGATAATAATATTGGTTGCGTCAGGCTACTGCTAAGCAGCTCCCTTTTCTTCTTGGTACCATCCTTGCTAACATCCTTGGGAGCCAGGGTGCTTCACTGAATCTTGCACAAAATGCAAAAAAAAAAAAAAAAAAAAAAAAAAAATTTTCCCCGATTTTCTCGATTTTAGTCGTGTCCAATTCCTCCCTGTCATTAGGGGGCTCCCACTACTACTACCACTCAGCCGGGAGGGCCGAAGACTATCACGTGTTTCCTCCGAACCACATGACCGCATCTTTTCGAACTGCTCACTCGTGCACCGTTGGGGGTGGCGTAACACACTCGGAGGACAGCGCTATCCGCTTCCGCAAGCTCACAGATGCCCCTGACTGGCTGTAGAGCCGTGATTAATGTGGGAGCACTAAGTACCTCTCATCCCTCCCCTCTGAGAGAGCTCGGCCAATCAGCTCTCTCTAGGCCTCCGGCTGCGAGAGCTTACAGCACCACTCGGGATTTGAACTAGTGATCTCCGGATGATAGGGCGAGCGCTTTTACCACTGCGGTTGTTTTTTTTTTGTTTTTTTTTTTTTTTGAAAAACAGCAAGTGTAGTGGCCAATGAATAAAAAAGAAACAAAATGAAATATATTTTTGCCCACCCAAGTACAGTGACAATTTTATAAGTTCTTTGTTATAAAATAAATTAATAAACATGCACACATAATTAGACAGAAGACATGGTTAATGACGTGTGCATCAGACTACTAATGTAAACTATGGTGTTCACAATATACTGTAATTTACTGTCTGCCCTAATAGGAGCCTTTTCTTTGGTAACACACACATAGCATTAACCTTTGGTGGGAGTTGTTTTGCAGGGACCCGAGGACATGTGGTTTGTAGGCACTTTGCTCTTTCCATAGTAAGGACATGAGAGAAGCAGAAACATGAAAAACATGCACAGATATTTCAGTGAAAATACAGACAGAACATGTTTAAGATTGTTAAAAATTTATTACCTTTTTAACGTTGCCAGAGTGATTACATGATTGTACATCTGTTTAGTATTTGTAACTATGTAAAACTCTACTTTTATCTGAAAAAATGCATTTAAACATTTACATTCTGTTAAGATATTTGAAGCAGAAACATCTCATGTAATTAGTAGGTAGGACATTTACTAGTCCCAAAGAAAACTCTAGCACTACAGTAATAACAGAGAAAAAAAAGCAAGTCTTCACTCATTAATTTCTGCATTTAGCATTTAAATTAGTAGCACAGACATAGAAAAAACTATTATGGTTAAGTAGCATCCATGCTATCAACACAAAGCTGTTAAGGTATTTCCAGAAAATTTGCTTAAAAACTGATAATAATGTGTCTTCGACATTAAATTAGGTTGTACATTCAATTTATCTAAATAAAAGAAATGGCTCTAAACAAGCCTAATCCTACTGCAGCGTACTGTACATGCGACAAATTGTGGGCGCATCTTTAATCAACCTTTGGACAGAATTTAATGAAACTTGTGCAGTACTTAGATATCTAAACTGAATACTTTTACTGGGATTAGTTCATATTTTGTCTTTGGCTGAAATTACAATGCTGAAGTGGTATAAGTGAATTAAAATTTTTGGATAAAAATTTTAGGACAAAACTTCATCTTTAGCCAATTTACTTTTTCCATTTCTCATCTGTGATTCACTCTCAAATTACAGAACAGGGAGTGTATTTGTCTGACGACAAAAGAAGTACAACTTAGCGTAAAAAAGACGTAAGATACTCAACGTTACTGTACAACATTTTATTTCTTTCTATTAATAGGTTAGACAGAGAGTTTTGCTGTACAGAAAGACAGACAGACACCTATGTGGGCTTCAACCTGAAATAATATCACTGATAAATGATGCATTACAGCTGATCAGGTTGATTTTTTAAAAATCTTTTTAACTCTTTAACCATCAACAACAGGTACTTGCGCTAGTCAGTTAATATTACTAACAATAAAAAAGAGAACATACCACGCTTTTATTTTTTTCCCCACAATCTGCAGGAAGGGTGAATTATGTAACTTCCTGTTCACCATGTGACTTGTGAAATGTTCCAAATATAGTCTAGGGGTAACTGCGCTCAGGGGTTAAGTCAACCAACTAAAATGTAGGTTTCTCATAACGAAAAAAAGTAGGCATGTGAGATTAAACAGGTTCGCCTAATAATACAAAAGTTCAATTCATGAATAGTTTTTACTTTAAGGTTAAAGTGTACTCGTAGTGAGCTGGGACTGGTGAAGTGCTATCTGAGGGTTTAAAATAATATATATTTTTTTATGTTTAAGTGCTCTACCTGTAACATGGATAGAGGAAGGAAAATTAACCTGTGTTGAAAATCTTTACATACACTGTTATAAAATTAATTTTATAATTGATCTATCTATATACAGCTACACAGCTGTGGGGCTAATCATCCACGCTTTAAGAACGCTTTAAATAGAATCAAATGTTAAACGTGAGCATATATATAAATTACAAAGAATGTACATGATCACATGGCTGAGACGGTAAGAGAAAGCGATCTGCTGATATCTGACTCTGATAACAGAAGCACTCCGAGTTATTTCTGGTGCTTGAGAACGAGCCAGACTCCCGTTTCAAGCCAACCGCTCAACATCTGCTTTGGCAAGCTCGGTCATGACTGCTGGGTCGTTGGGTTCAGTCGCTAATCGATCAGGTTTTGTGTGTTATGGCGGTTCCTTTGGAAAAAATCCAGCAGAATCAAAATGGAAAATCACAGTACAGTACATCTCCATGTGTAGGTACACAAGCATGCTGAAACTTGAATGACCTGAGACGCTTTTTAAACGGAATCTCACTGCCGAGCTTTTGTGTATTAAACTGTACCTGTGTAAAGTGACAGCTTTAATACATTAATGTGGTTTTACAGATAAAGGGTAAAAATTTGGGACATTATTTTAACAAGAAATGAATTAGAATATACGGATAATATGACAAGTTATTTTATTGTCTACAAAAAAAGGTGTTTGCGTATAATTCTGAAAATGAAATTTGGTGTAAAGTACTTTTCTTGAATTTGTCCTGAGGATGTACAAAGTTCTGCAATTTAGTATATAGCTAAAAATATGAATAACTTGTGTAATTCGCCAACAACATAATTGCACTTTATTTTACACAGCTTATACATGTAGTAAATAGAAATTTAGTGAAAATAGATTAGGTTTAAATTCAGGCATGTAAAGACCTAAAGATCACTTATCTTTTGTTTACAAAAAAAATAAATAAATACTTTTGTTCAGTTCATTTATACAACAAGCTTGACCTATTTTGCTTCCAAAGTGCCAGAGTTTTAGGACTTGAAGAATAGTTATCCACACTTACTGAAGGACTTTTTTTTTGCTGCCTCTCATTTTTGGCAAGTCCTTGATTCTCATTTTCAGCCCAGTCCTGGTACTTGAGCAGTTTCAGTGAAATGTTTTTTGTTGGTTAAGCCACACAATGACTTAGAAATAATTCAAGCATAACAAAGCATCTAACTTGCATGACCCAGAGAGAAAGGTGCAGATGATGACAGATGATCAGGCTGGTGATTAGTATACTGCTGATGCTGAATGGTTGAAACAGACGAGAGAGGAAATGAGGTTGTCACATAAGCAAACAATTTCAAAATGTTATCTTTAGGCGCTTTGCAGCATCTTGCAATACAACATTATTTCCCATTTGTATCCAACAACTTTCTGAATTGCTAGGATTTGCTACTGATTAACTTAACAGGTAACCACATTTTTATCCACTTTTATTTCTGCAAATGCTATTTTTATTGCATTTTCCTTTTTTATAACAAATGCAAAAATAACAAATAGTCATGAAAAGGGTTTATTAACTGTCACAATTTCAACTCACAATTAGTAACAAATTGCACCAGTTCTGCTAAAAACCCGTCCCACTATGAACTGCTACAAACCTCACGTGCAAGCCAATGACCAGGTGGCAACACAGGATGATGGACTAGTTAACTAGTCTGGGTGGGTGGATTACAAGTGTGAGGTTGTAACACACTTCAGTTCCACAAACAATGCAGTTTAGGGAGGATTAAACCGATTTGAGGATCGACCTTAGACTGTTCGCTAACTTCATACTTGTTCACTAGCTATGCTTGGATAGATATGAATGTTGCACAATTTAGATTTAAGTGTTAATAATAAGCATGTTCAAACAAAGGAATCCAGAACGAAGGGCTGTAGGTGCTTTTTAACAGATGAGCTGAAAGGACAGGAATGAAAATGTCTGAAAATGGACTTTTATTAGTTTTAATTTTGGTCTATGACCAAAACTCCTAGCAAGTCTCTACAATTTTTAGGCGTTCAAGAGGAATCATGGGAGGACCTGACAAGTCTTAATGATTCATTATAAACAATGTGGTGTTGTAGGCACTCCAAGTTACTTGTGAATGTTCATGATGGTTTGGCATTGTGTGTAGCAAAGTTGAAAGCATTTTCTGAGTAATATTGTATGTAACTGATTTTTGGAGAGGCGGCACGGTGGTATAGTGGTTAGCACTGTCGCCTTGCACCGCCAGGGTCTGGGTTCGATCCCCGGCCAGGCTCGATTCCCGTCTCTGTGTGCATGGAGTTTGCATGTTCTCTCTGTGCTTGGTGGGTTTCCTCCGGGTGCTCCGGTTTCCTCCCACAGTCCAAAGACATGTAGGTTCGGCTAATTGGCTTTCCCAAATTGCCCGTAGTGTGTGAATGAGTGAGTGTGTGTGTCTGTGCCCTGCGATGGATTGGCACCCTGTCCAGGGTGTACCCTGCCATGTGCCTGAAGTCTCCTGGGATAGGCTCCAGGCCCCCGTGACCCTGAATACAGGATTAAGCGCTATAGATGATGAGTGAGTGAGTGATTTTTGGAGGTTAAGTCACACAATTTGTCACACAGTCGAGCAACCAGGATCTGTCTAGAATTTCGTGAAACAATTAGAGAATATGAGAATGCCTGGTTACATTTTTTATATATATATATATATATTTCTTATTTTGCTGCAATTTATAGTAACACACATTTGTTATGGTGTACGAGACTACACACAGAGACTGGACGGAGCAGCAGCACTATAAACGTAACTATCACTTACACATGCTGTTAGTTTACACAGGGTGAAGCCAGCCTAGTATTACTGACTGCTCTGCCCTGAATAACATCATGTCTTAAAAGCGATTGATGGCCACGAACATCATCCTTACACAGTTTGGAGGCTAAGCTACTGCAACAGATTGACAGAAGTGTGACAGGCACGCTGTACTTGCCTTTCATGCATGATGCAGAAAACAGATTAACACATAATTAGTGCACTGTTTTGTAGCAAAGTCCCATTTAAACCCTTTAACTCTCTTTCATTGAGTGTGAGAGAGAAAGAGAAAACATTTCCATGATGTCTATAGAGGTGATCTTGTGTGTGTGTGAGAGAGAGAGAGAGAGAGAGAGAGAGAGAGAGAGACAGAGAGAGTGTGTCGGTGATAGCACTAACAGTAGGTAGCACATCTGTGAATATATGCGGTGAGAAGTTACTCTGCAGGACTGTGTGTGTGTGTGTGTGTGTGTGTGTGTGTGTGTGTGTGTGTGTGTGTGTGTGTGTGTGTGTGTGTGTGTGTGTGTGTGACTGTAGTGACATTGCGCAACGCCGCTTGACGTCAGTGTGAATCTTCAAGCTGACACACTCTGTGTGAGTGCAGTAATGATTCAGACTGCAGACTTTCAGGAACAGTGCAGAAATTCTGTTTAGGCTAAGGACAAGAGGACGCAGAATCTGCAAAAAAAAAAGAACTTTTTACACACACACACACACACACACACACACACACACACACACACACACACACACACACACACACACACACACACACACACACAAAGAGGACAGACATTTTTAATGCTTTTCCACAGATAACTATAATACTTTTCAAAATTTGAAAAATGTTCAGTTGTTCTGACATAATATTTCTTAGACTAGTAGACATACTGTATGTGTGTGTAACATGAGAGCTGGACACAAGTGTGTAGTCAGCGTTTACTTTGCTAAGCCTAGTCAAACACACATTAGTGATGAGAAGTTTGGATCATTCGGTTCTTAAATTAAAATGAACAATTTTTTTTGATTCATTTAGTTCATTTCGTTCTTTTGATCAGAAGTAAAATAAAATTTTACATTTTCAGTAAACAGACACAAAACACGTCTACATACACAAATTTTGGCTATAGTTACAGTAATTAAAATATACTGTAATACAATGGTCTCTAGTCGGAGTCATTCGTTCTTTTGAACCTACTGCACTGCATAGTGTCGCTGGGAGTCACGTGACAGAAGAACGAACGACTCGGACTTGAAGACTCAAAGGTAACGACTCATTTCTGTTTCCTGTACATAATCCTACGGAGATTTTGTGATGCTTTAGTAGGAAATGAACGAATCACTCTCTGAGACTACTCGTTCTCCTGAGTTCAAAAAGAACAAATAGTTCATGAACGACTGGTCACTAACATACACTCTCAAAGTCTCAAAGTGGCAGAGTTAAAACATCCACAGGCTGAAACAGGGTTAATCTATAATCATAGACAAGAAACAGAAGTCAAACTGGAAACAGAGAAACAGAGAAACAGGGCTCACTGATGACACTTCACCAACAGATTGAACAAATTAATAAAAAAACTCAAAGCAGGTTGAATGGAATCAGGAACACAGTTCAACTGAAAAGTAGCTTAATAAAAAAAAAAATGTGGAGATTATCAACAAAAGTGACGAATCTCTGAGAGGAACCAGACGCAAAAGAGAACTCAAGGGAGACATTTGGATGATACCAGAATCCAGGAAACCAGGACCGGGAGAAGATAAGACAGAAAAATCAAATGCACATGTGTTTTTACAAAGGGCGTTCAATTCAAAGCAGGACTTTTGATTGTGCAGAATAACAGAAGGCATTAAAAGTTACTTTCTCTATATAATCTCATGCTACACTAATGCACTAGTGCTTGGACACCATCAAGGTAGAAAGTTTTCTCAGTATGTCAGACCCATGGTCGGACTGACTGCTTCACATCTGAAACGCCGGCCTCCCAGGAACTCCTTTAACGGCCCAAACATGTGGAAACGTCTTGGCGCGAGGTCAGAATGGACGGTGGACCAAAGTTCCTGTAAGGTGCTGGTGAATGGTTGTGTGTACGGTTCCCACAGAAAGATGCGTCTCCTCCACGAATTGGCGACGAGTTACCTGTTGATTTTCAAAAAATCGGGCGTTCCACTCACTGAGAGTTCATGTAAACGACCAGTGCGGTGGGCTCTGAGCCATCTACGAGCTTCTTAAAAATGTCTGCCGAGTTCAAATATTTTACTGCAGCTAAGAGTCTCTTCACCAAGTCTTCTGCAAAGTCAGTCGGTTTTATGCCTTCATTCAGCAGAAATCTAATCACAAGTCACCGACTTTGAACACCAAAAACATTAGCTTGAATGCTGATGTAACAATTCTGTGATAGTAATGTGGGTTTGGTCTGCAATAATCTGCAGTATTTCTCACTCCTCCCATATGCCCATATTCAGAAGAGCACTGTAACCTGGCGGGGAGGAGACTGTACCATTGGAAAATTAAATAATAGTAAAAAAATTGCAACTGTAGATTTGCTGCTGTCTGATGAATATGATGACGTTTTATCACGTACACATGAAAAAATTAATAATCACACCGGCTGTCAGAGATACACAGAACATCTTTATGCACACTAACCAAAAACACTGAGAACTTTCTTAAGCAAAAATCATAAAAATCATAATTTTTCATGAACTTGAATGTGTCAGAGGAGACTCACTGAATTCACTCATAGTCAAGGTCTTCTGGATTTTATGTTTTTTTTTAGTCAAGCTTAGATCCGTGGTATATTATTACACTTTATACTGTACACATTGTACATTATGGTACTTGCAGCAGAGTGACAAATACTCATGCTGTAGATTAGTTAACGTCATAAATGTCTATACTGTTCAGAAGCCTTTTTTCTCCATCATCATGTGACACAGCGTAACCTGTAAAGACTCGGAGACCCGTGTTTATTTTAAATAGATTTAAATCAGCAAGAAAGCTTCATGATACACGAAGCGGTAAAGCTTCAAAAGTCCACCCCCCCCCCCCCCCTTAGATTATCGGAAATCGTGAATAGAGTTAATATAAACACATTTGTCCTAGAAGTGCTAGTACACACACATACACACACACACATGCATGCACCTGCAGGATTATTCATCCTGGCTCACTTAGACTAACATGGAAAGCCTGTGGTCTTAGGGTTATGCCTGTGTGGGTGTGTATGGTTGTGTGTATGGGGGTGTGTGTGCGCGTGTGATGGGGCTCAGGGTCAGTGCTACATAATGTCCAGAACTGACCCACTAAGACCAGGGATTAGGAGACAATGAACAGCACATCGCTCTAATAACAGAGATCAAGCACCAAAGAGTGACAAGTAGACGGACTGGACTTTAGCTAAGGTGCGATAATCTGACTAAGAATGCCTGAATAATGTCTAGCAGCAAGGTGTGTGTGTGTGTGTGTGTGTGTGTGTGTGTGTGTGTGTGTGTGTGTGTGTGTGTGTGTGTGTGTGTGTGCCAGGAACACACTGTTCACATTCTTCCTGATCACACCATGGCATGAACAATCAAGCAGTAATCACTCGTTATTTTTCAGAATACAGACTGGCACTCTCTCCCCCTCTCTCTCTCTCTCTCTCTCACACACACACACACACACACACACACACACACACACACACTATCCTTATGATGACTTGTGCTTCCTCAGTAAGCAAATGGAAATCTTATTTTCATTGTTAGTCTGTTGGGGTTTTTGAGATGAAGAAAGAAAATGGAGCACACACACACACACACACACACACTAGGACTGAGAACTCTGTAAATTTCCACTGCAGTGCATACAGTGAGTCAGCCAGACACGCACACACACACACACACACACACGTACATTTATCTTATTCATCTTCAGCCCCTACTTCAGCCCCAACATCTCCCGTAAGTGTATCTAGTTGATTTTATATTATTTTATTTATAATTTGTATTATAAAATAATAAACAACAAATCTATATAATGTTAATAACTCACTTAATGGTTTTGTAAATTGTGTATATATACACTCAAATAAAGGATTATTAGGAACACCACACTAATACGGTGTTTGACCCCCTTTCGCCTTCAGAACTGCCTTAATTCTACGTGGCATTGATTCAACAAGGTGCTGAAAGCATTCTTTAGAAACGTTGCCCCATATTGATAGGAGAGCATCTTGCAGTTGATGGAGATTTGTGGGATGCACATCCAGGGCACGAAGCTCCTGTTCCACCACATCCCAAAGATGCTCTATTGGGTTGAGATCTGGTGACTGTGGGGGCCATTTTAGTACAGTGACCTCATTGTCATGTTCAAGAAACCAATTTGAAATGATTCAAGCTTTGTGACATGGCGCATTATCCTGCTGGAAGTAGCCATCAGAGGATGGGGACATGGTGGTCATAAAGGGATGGACATGGTCAGAAAAAATGCTCAGGTAGGCCGTGGCATTTAAACCAATTGGCATTAAGGGGCCTAAAGTGTGCCAAGAAAAGATCCCCCACACCATTACACCACCACCAGCAGCAGCCTGCACAGTGGTAACAAGGCATGATGGATCCATTTTCTCATTCTGTTTACACCAATTTCTGAGTCTACCATTTGAATGTCTCAACAGAAATCGAGACTCATCTTCAACTGTCCAATTTTGGTGAGCTCGTGCAAATCGTAGCCTCTTTTTCCTATTTGTACTGGAGATGAGTGGTACCCGGTGGGGTCTTCTGCTGTTGTAGCCCATCCGCCTCAAGGTTGTGCGTGTTGTGGCTTCACAAATGCTTTGCTGCATACCTCGGTTGTAACGAGTGGTTATTTCAGTCCAAGTTTCTCTTCTATCAGCTTGAATCAGTCGCTCATTCTCCTCTGACCTCTAGCATCAACAAGGCATTTTCACCCACAGGACTGCCGCATACTGGATGTTTTTCCCTTTTCACACCAGTCTTTGTAAACCCTAGAAATGGTTGTGCGTGAAAATCCCAGTAACTGAGCAGATTGTGAAATACTCAGACCGGCCCGTCTGGCACCAACAACCATGCCAGGCTCAAAATTGCTTAAATCACCTTTCTGTCCCATTCTGCCATTCAGTTTGGAGTTCAGGAGATTGTATTGACCAGGACCACACCCGTAAATGCATTGAAGCAAATGCCATGTGATTGGTTGATTAGATAATTGCATGAATGAGAAATTAAACAGGTGTTCCTAATAATCCTTTAGGTGATCGTATATATATTATGAGGGTTGTTCAAGTCGAACTGGGATTTGTGATAAAATTTCTGGAGACGTAAATGCGATTGAATTTTACAGAAGACTCCAAACACAGTACAGTGATGAGACTCTTAGCCGCAGTAAAACATTTGAACATTTGAAATAGCTTTTAAATAAGGCTAAACATCCATGAATGGTGATCCCGCTCGAGGTGGCTCAGAGCCCAATGCTGTCGCTCCCTTGAACATTCATCGAGTGGAACACCTGATCCTTAAAACCCAACGGATATCTTATCGCCAACTTGCGGAGGAGACGCATCTGTCTGTGTGAACTGTACACACAATCACACCAACACCACTTACACATTACAGGAACTCAGCTTGGAGTTATTATCACGTCCCCCGTACAGTTCTGACCTCATCAAAGACATTTCCACATGTTTTTGGCCATTAAAGGAGTTCCTGGGAGGCCAGCGTCTCAGACATGAATCAGACAGGCAGTCCGGTGTACAACATGACTGAAGCAGGCAGTCTGATCATGGGTGAGAAAACTTTCCAACTTGATGGTGTCCAAGCACTAGTGACACACTGGGATAAGTGCATTATTGTAGCAGGGGATTATATAGAGACATAAAGGGAGTTTTTACTCTCATGACTGTGATATTCTGTTATTCTGCACAGTCAAAAGCCCCGGTTTGACTTTACACTCCTCAGATATAAAGTGTAGTCCATTTAAAAGCAAGCGGTTACACCTTTACACCTTTTTCACATGAACTGTACAGCACTGTCGGATATAAGTTAAGATACACTATATAAATATGAAAAAGAACAATAACTTACCTATATAAATATGACTACAAGCATCTAAATGGTTTACATTGTGGAGGTGCACGGCGGAAGTAGTGTATATAAAATAAATAAATAAATAAATAAATAACACATTGGAGTGAAGGAAATCCGGTTTCTGAACAAACATTCAAAGATGACACATTTGCTAAAATGAGCCATTAGTCTCGTTAATAACACGTAAGTGATGAAGGATGAGACATTCTTTCTGTGTAAGTGGATGTTGATGTCAGCTTGATGCTAATGTGAATGATTAAACGCTAAAGTTTGAGAGGATTACTCCAGAGTTTCCAATGAGTTTTGTAATCTTCTACATTTGTAGTTTGTGTGATACAGTATGTACAGTATATCAGGGACTATACACAACTATTACACTGGGGGGTTTTAGCATAAAGACAACTTCAAAAGTAAATTCCAGGCTAGCAAGTTTGTATATTTGAGTTTACCAGAATATGTATGGTACGTCCCTCTACATGACCATGAAAAAGAATAGAAAAAATAATAACATTAATGAGTGGGAGCAGATTTTCCAACCCACAGGCACTCGTTCAGGGTGTGGACGATCAGACAGGATTCCCTACTGTTACACTCACCTGCCAGAGAAAGTTTTATACGTCCTTGCTTTTTCTTTAGTCAAATCTTTGATGTTGGGCTATAGTATGTTCTTTAGCGTTTGTTATCTTGATGTATGCAGGGGAGAAAGTAGTTTTAAATTCTTACCGGTACTTTGTAGCCCAAAGATAAGGAGAATAAATCACGGGGTGGTGAACAGTCCGGTAAATCTCATAAGTGTCTCTTTATATTTCCACTTATTTCACTTTATAACACAAGGGAGTATCAGAAAGTTTCAAGGATAGCTCTGTTCACAGGTTCTACATTTGTTTTTTCACCATACGTCCTCCCTGGGACACCTTCAAACCTGGCAGTAAAATTCACTATTGATTGTCTGGTCCCTGAGGATGAATTCTTGATGCACAATGCCGTGAATGTGGAAAAAGATGATGAGCATGCACTAGGTCGAGCTGCGGACCTGCCACGCCTTTTTGGGTCGTGGAGATGATGAGCTGCTCGACTGTGAAGACTGTTGCTTCATCTCAGGTTTGTACCCGTATACCCAAGTTTCGGGTCATGATGTTCTTGGCAGTTCTTGGCAGACTTTGACGAGATGTTCTTTCTGCTCCTGAGTCAGCAGCCTTGGGACGAACTCGACAGCAACACGGCGCATGTTCAAATCACACGTGAGGATCGCCTGGACTGTTCTGTATGACACACTGACAATGGCAGCAATTTTGTGGAGTGTTCTCCTACAATCATCAAGTTGCCGAATGGTTTGAACACTGAGCTTGTTGAAGGTCTTCCTGATCTCTCGTTGTCTTCCAGTGATGTTCTGCCTCTCTTGAAGAGCACATTTCACTCAAAACACATTGAAAGACTCATTACAGCATCGCCGTAAACTTGCTGTATCATGTCAGATGTCTCTGTGCCAAATTTGCCCAGTTTCACGCAGAATTTCACGTTCGCTCTTTGTTCTAACTTGCTGTCCATGATGAATAGATTTATCACTTTTGTTGTTCCACCCAGATCGACAAAGTATCGTTGATTATTGTTAGGTGGTGCGACAAACCTTTAGACACATATCCATACCTAAAGAAGACTACGCTATATTTAACCTTACCTGTTTAACTCTAGTTAGAGTCATTACTATAGCAAGATGACATTTATATAAGGTAATGTAGCCTGAGGTGATTCTTGTTGGAATGCAAATTTCCTTTGTTTGTAGCAATTAAAAGGACCTACACCAGTATAAATACAGTAGTAGGGCCAGGACAGCACTATTCCACACTGAATCCACAACTGACTAAACAACCACATGTCATGTCTCAAATCACACACTCATGTACTCTTCCATTTTAAACCATCTTAAAACATCTTTCACAACACCTCCTAATGTTTCTGAGTCTCAGACCTCTGGATCGTCTAGACTGATTTATAATGTACACGACTACAATAGTAACCCCAATATTCTCTCCAAAAATCACACACCATGAGGACTTCCTGTGACCGCCAGCGAGGAAAACAGCGTGGAGTGAAAGATCTGGTGTGACTGTGACCTAATACTCATCAGAACTAACAAGCTGTCGATCTCAGTGCAACTCAGTGGTATAACATGATCTATCAAACAGTCAATAAAATCGGGGCTATTGCATCGAATTGGGTTCAGTTTGAAAAAAGGATTCAGGTGACAAAAGGAAAATTAGTGGGCTATAGTTTAAAAGCAGTCCTCAGACACTAAGGTGTTGTTTTAAAGCAAAATATCTTAAAAATAACGATCAAATTGGACTTACGAACAAAACTCTCTCAGAACAGAACTCATTCGTATGTTGGGGACTTACTGTATTTCCGGTCATGTCATGAAGTCCAATTTGTTTGTAAGTCCAACAAACACTGTTTAGGTACTGTACTAGGATGCTAACACAATTGGTTATACACAGTATAAAACTTATACACACTAAAAAATGCTGGGTTGCCTCTGTTGGGTAATTTTTCTGGGTTATTTACAGGGAATTGGGTACTTTTTGTTTAACCCAGCTTGCTGGGTTGGAGTTGTGTTAGCTAGAGACAGCTAACATCACAGACAAGACCGCCCCTCCCCCAAAGTTCACTGGTGTGTTCAGTGACTGTGTCAGCTTCGTGCCCGTTTTTTTCGTCTTCCTCCTTGAGCATTTAAGTGGTAATGTAAATGTTAAATATAAGGTCTGTATACACACTTTCACTCACCTATGACTGAATTTGTTCACTGTATGTAACACTTATTATTGTTACCATGTTAACGTTACTCTCCAACTTTCAGCCTGGTCTGTGCTATAGCATGCTAGTTTATCTGACAATGGCTGCTAGCTAGCCAAACCAAAGAACCCCACCGGTGTATGAAAGAAACTGCAAACATGTCTGAGCTTTTTAGCTTTCTTTTGTAGAATGCTTGCAGGGTGTATGAAGATGGTGAAAAAATAACCCATTTTGCTGGGTTAAATTAACCCAGCATGTAGTTGGTCCAATATTTATCCAGCAGCTGAGTTAAAAACCACCCAGTTTGGGTGGTTTAAAGAAGCATTTTTTAGGGTGTAACGTTGCATGATCTCATCCTTGTTCTTGATTCTTAGCAGTACCAGCTTCTTCGCCACTGCTTTTACCCTCGCTTCCTGGGACACTGCACGCATGTGACAATGTATGCTGGACATGTGATCTAACTTCCATAATTGAACACACATGTTCGTATCTTCTAAAGGAACTGTAAAAGCATTCATTCCTTTTTAAGTCTGGTGTTTAAAAAAAATGAATGAAGAAACTGATCGGGGATTTGAGGGAAAATTCTGTTTATGGGCGTCTGATTTTAACAGCTCTGACTATTGCTTGCAAAAATTTGATCACAAAGGATGCTATTCGCCTGTCTGATAGGGGTGTGAGATGAGAGCTGAAGGAAAGTGTTAATTGCACGTTTTCTTGTGAACTTGTGAACACAAATTGCGCCGTATGTTCTGACAAATGACACATTAAAGAAATAATATTTTTTATATTTTAAAAACAGTGTGTGATTTTGAGGTAGACGAGGAGGACAGCATAATGCTTAGTGGGACGAAGGGTGTAAGCTGGCGTTTTGTGAATCTTAGACTCAAGTGTGAAGATGAAGCATACTCACTCACTCTCTCACTCATCGTCTATTCTGCTTTATTCTGTATTCAGGGTCACGAGGGGCCTGGAGCGTATCCCCGGACTGGGTGCCAATCCATCGCAGGGCATGATGAAGCATACTTATCAGGATTGATCAGAGCGCTTATCTTTTATTTCACATTAAATATGTGTGGATGAAAAGACACATGAATACACACGCTAACAAAAGGTAGTGTTAGAAACAAATGGAGACTCGTGCATGGGAACAGAAAACAAGAACGCTAAACACTCATCATTTAGCACAACAATTCCTAGAAATGCACAAGAATTTCAACTCTACTGCATGTACTCCCCACACTAGACCTTCCAAATAAAATCTATCACAATCACTCCATCGTTTCATTCATCACACAGCTGCATAACATTCAAGCGGTTCCACCAAACAAGCACCTCACGCTGAGTTTTCATTTCCAGGGGCAAAACTAAGAACTAGGAACAGAGGAATTGATTTTTATTTTCTTGATACACCACTCTTTATTCTAGGAAAGGACAAAGATTCATGTTCTTGCTCACACCATGTAAGCATGCGCCTTCTGGTTCATGATTACAACCACAAAGAAGAAAGAGTAAAATGTTATATTTTGAACTAATTATGTACAGTACCTATTGAAATCTCTTATTGCACTAATGCATATTACACATAGTCATGTACGTGCACGTGGTGCTAGTGTAGTGTAGTGTTTTTAGTGCATGGTACTCATAACTCAGGCAACACTATTTGTACTTCTTTTTTTTGGGGGGGTGCATGCACCATCCTCATGGCACTTCTAAACACTCGTACAGAGAATTCCTCGCTTCCTGAAGCGTTCCTTTAGCCTGAGGTGGAAGTTCCCATCGTATCATATTTCTGGCGCAGAGAAGACTCGTGTTACGTCTCAGAAGTCTATTAACCAGCAACTGAGATGTGAAGAAGATCAGATGTTATATATATAAGAGGCTAAATGTGACAAGAACATGCATGCACATGTCTTCATTTTATACCCCCTGATGTTTGGACTTCACTGTCTTTACACAATCAACACACCCAGTTGTCAAATAACATCAAGTCAAGAGGTATTTATTGTCATTTTATGCAGAACGCAGTAAAATGAAACATCGGTCCATTGGACATGAACCGATGCAGAATGAGACGAAACTATACACAACGACATATAGAGCAAGATTGCAGTCATTGGCAAGGAACTGAACCAACTGCTTGGAAGACACTTTTCAACTGCTTACTTGTCCCACCAAGTTCTGATATGTCCACAGGTATATTATACAGCATGGCCCAGAGGTCTGGATCCATATGCATAACGCATTGAATAGTATAAATGACAGCAAATGCTCAAACTGACTTTTTTTAATCTATCAGAACTGATGTTGTTTCCTGAATGAATGTTTTCCTCCTTGAGTATAGCGAATGTTCTGGGTTGATTCTGATAAACTATACCTTCAGATCAGCCCAAAGAATAAAGTTGACTGGTTCTCTTCCATCTTCATGAGATCAAAGCCATCTTATGGTCTAAAATAAAATAAAATAAAATATTAGATTTGATTTAAGGAATATCTGCCGAAGGAGGTAGATTTTTGGTCCAGTCTGTGTAGTTCCTCCAAATACATTCAGGACATTTACAAGGACAGTTAAGTGGAGCTGCAGCTATAGCTCGACTAGGCCATTTTATTGGACTACTGTCCTTGTCCCATTATACAGGCACATTAGGGAAATCGATTTATTGACAGAAGGAAGTCTGACTCCATTAAATTCTGCTAATTCTCAGCTTGATAACACTTTATTCCCAGTTCACCCTTACGTCACCGATCAAACCAATCGACAAACAAGTTCGCTAATGGCAAGAACTTTACAGCGCCCTACATTTCGTACATTCTGTATGCTTTACTGTTTTGGATAAATGCGATGCATATTATCCAATTTAATTAAATAACATTTTATTTATGTAGTGCTTTTAACAATGGTCACTGTTGCAAATCATCGTCAAATCAAATCTACTATCCCTTGTGTTTTGGTGTTATTCGAAGGCAGACGACATCGCCATTTTTTTCGCGGCTCCGTCCACTGTTTTGTTCAAGTTCCTGGTCAAAGCAGAGGACGGGAACTATACAGCATGCTCAGAGTGTCTAGGCTAATTTCTGTGTCTGATCGAGTTATACGTGTGAAAGTAGATCAACTCACAAACTCATTACTTGGGCGTGCTAGTCTCCCCTTGAAGAATTAAATTTTGCATGATTTTAGTTGGACAAACATTTTAAAAGTCCGCTTTTTAATGTAAACATTTACTGACTGTGTTCACGCTATTCTTCATCACAGAGCTGAGGTGCTTTCTGCCTGAGTGAGGAACTTAATTGAGCGCCTGTCATAGCGACATTTACAAAACATAAAAGTGTTAAGACGTGGCCAGCGCATGTGGGGAGTAAGAGGAGGGGGTTGATTCCTCCCACATTTCTTGGAACTGAAGTGGTAATACGAGTAGCGCAGAGAAAAAAATTGTTATGGTATTTTATGGTATAAAATCAGATGCAGTTTTTATTCAGGTACAGTAGAGTGGAAAGTATACTTTATATAATCAATATGTCTGAACACAAGAATACAAAAAAAACTTCTTTAAGGTGAAATCTAAAACATCTTGAAAAGCTGCTAGTGATTTAAAAATCTAACGTGATTATAAATCAAATACTGGATTCAGAAAGATTCAGGATTTTTGCGTGACTGTATATTATGATTTATGTGCATGTGCTTTGTTACGTTTTTGCGTGAGCAGACATACAGAAATATTTCCGAACCGGATTTATTTTATGCCTTTTAACCTTTTGCACACATAAGAGTCTGGGCGTCTGGCAGCGTGTCCAAAGAGCGAGCGATTTAAAGAGCCGAAGCGCGGTTATATATAGACTGGAGTTTATGACAGACCTTCAGATATTTACCTTCAGAGCTTTCTTGCCAAAGATTTCTGTCTGATTATGTGTGTGTGTGTGTGTGTGTGTGTGTGTGTCACACTGCTGATTCATCATTCTTGTCACGCTCTCCCTTCAGTCTGTGGCGTGCCGGCAGTTCAGGCCAGTTGGATTGTGGGTATATTCAGAGTGAAACATAATGTACTCTTAAGTTTTGGCTCAGAGCGAAGACTCCAGACTCCAGACTCGGGTCATGGATACTCGACTCCCGCCCTGTTCTCTCTCGTTAAAATACTCCTCGCTGTCACTTTCACGACCACCTTTTAAAATGATTAGTGGTGGAGCAGTATATTCCAGGTCAGCAGTCAGATCAACTGCGGTATGTACCATGCTGTTCGTAAAAAAACACTTTGTCAAAACCTTCGTGAACTTTTCGCATGTAGAAGCATGCGGTGCTTATTTACCCTCTGCTCTAGTGCCGTTTATCTATTTAAATTAATAACACTATGTTTTGAAAACTTCCTGAAGCTCTCCTGAGGTTGACCGGTGATGCAACAGAACACATGCAAACATACACACATACTGTATGTATACACACAAACGCCCATGAGATAACCCGTGCCTAAGTCCAAGCATTTCCAAGAAAACTAGGAACTTTGGAACATCTGTGAAAAGCACACTGGCCTCCAGCTGGCTCAATGAGAAGAGAGAGAGAGAGACAGACAGACAGAGAGGGACATTCTCTGTCTCTGGATTAAACACTGTTTTTCTTTCTTTTCTTTTTTTTTTCTACGCTTCCTCAGAAATCATTCTTCCATGTTTGTGTCCCTCCTGACTGTCTTAGTGTGCATGATTACGCACATTTTAATGATCTTCCCATGACCTCTTGTCTGTCAAAAATTCCTTCCTGGGGACGCACACATGGCCCATGGTTTTGCACGTGCTCAGTGTGTTTTTGTTCCTGCAGGGCATGTGTGCATCCAGTCGATGTGCTGTTCCACATAAAGGCTGTGATGATTATTTGAAAGCTGTGCGTTAAAGGGGTCAGCGGAGACACATGAACAAAATGCACGAGGCAGAGAGGCGACCCTGTGCGAAGACATTACTCTGAATAAACATGTGCTCTGGGAAAAAAAATAATTATTTATATATATATATATATATATATATATATATATATACACACACACACACACACACACACACACACACACACACACAGTTGGAGATATAAATAGTCCATGTCGCAGCTTGATGTCACACAAAAGCCATGTGAGAGAGATGTATTTATTTGTGTGGCTGACTAGCCATATTGCAAAAGTATTCATCCCTCATGGTATTTTTTAGATTTGTCTGAATAACAAATAAAAAACAGACATATTCTTCTTTATTGCTAAATAAACTGGGCTGCAAATAATTAAAAGATATCCCAAAACTGAACATTTCTGCTTTCCAGGATATGAAGGTTTTCCAAGGTTGTGAAACCTTCAACTGAGAGATACTGTCTTAAAAAGGACACGACTGACTAGTGAAATATTAAAGCAGGTCCCAGACAGTCAGTCTGCAGGAAAGGAGTACGAGTGAAGACAAGAAAAGCATTCGAAAGAAGTTAAAGATAAGGTCATGACTTTGGAATAGGATGGAAAGTTATATCTAGGAGTCCAGACGTTCCAGGAAGCGCAGTTGGATCAGCGGGGAGGAAGTGGGACTGTTACCTAGACAAGGCTGTTCCTCAGAACTAAAACAGAGTCTGCATTGTAAATCTAAACTTTTTTTTTCTGTTTTGAAAAAGCTTGCAAGTCTTGCAACTTTTAGTTGGATGCCGTTCATTAATATGAATATTATTAATAGCAAAGTTATTTAGCTGTTACCTTCAGCTGGCACAAATTTGATGATCTCTCTCTCTCTCTCGAGCACTTTGGTTTAGTCAATTATTATAATATATGCTAGATGCACAAAATACATTTGTGTAAACTGTCTTACAGAGAATGGGGATTTACAGTGTGGTCAGGCCAAGTCAGTCTATAGAAATAGTATAGAATAGAAATAGAAAACAGTATAGAAATGAACCATTTGGAGGACTCATTTATGAGAGAACCATTTATGAGAGAGTGGAAATAATGAAACTGTTCCTCAAGATGAAGAAAGAATGAGAGTGAACCAATGATGTATTTATTTATATGGGTGGGATCAAACCTGAAGATACTGAATTTCGGTCTCAATCTGAAGGGTTATATACAAACCCAAGGGCCATGTCTCAATTAAAACAATATTTATGGCGAAGCATGGTGGTGGCAGCATTGTGTCCATCCTCAGAGACCCTCAAAATCAAAAGCAGAATGGATGGTGCAAAGTACAGGGGTATTACAAGAGACATTTTTTCCCATGTTCCCAAATACAAGGCAAGGTCAAAGAATGCAAGTGCTGTTAAAAACAAAATGATGCAAATGTTTTACAGAGTGCAGATATTAACCCCATTTAGAATCTGTAGCACTGTTAACAATCATTCAGATTTTTTTTCTGAAAGATGAAAGGGGTTCAAGTCAAAGAAAGACTTTTTTTTTATTGTGCAGAATAACAGAATACACTTGTGAGAGTAAAACTTCTCTTTATTTCTCTATATAATCTCCTGCTACACTAATGCACTTATCCCAGTGTTTCACTAGTGACATTCCGCTCGCTGAATGTTCACGGGAATGACTGCAGCAGGCTACGAGCCACCTCGGATTCACGGATTCACGGATGTACGGCCTTGTTCTCATTCACAAGAAATTTCATCGTAATCCCCAGTTTGACTTATAAATGACACAAAGAGACAAAAGAGTAGATATCTTTCAAAAATTAAACTCAGCTGCAGGTTGTAATGTCCATACTTAATTCCAGGTCTGTCGTTTCCTTGCCATTTTTTTTTTTTTTAAATGCAGGAACAGCACATAAATGACACTTTTCCAGAACATCCTATCCTTCCTGACGATCCTACAAGCTGTTCCCTTCACACCAAGCCAGTGTATCATTTCTCAGGAATGGTGGCACGTAAATCACAAGAGGTCGTACGACACTTCTCTGAAACACTTAGCGTTTGTGTAACGTTTTCAATAACAACATAAATGAAGAATAAACTTCACGCACATGATCTTGTCTTTGCGCATCCTCTATAAAAACTAAAAGAAAAAAAGACTCTATTAGGAGTCTTCTAAGAGTCTGCGCTTCTATAATAGTCTGTAATACATTTCTTTCTGTAATACATACGACTATTATAGAGATTGTGAGAGTATTCGATTTGGTCTGTACTCATGTTTCCGAATAATGTATTTTTACATGCATAGTCCCTAACAGTCATAAACAGTTATTCCTGTTATGGAGCGTAGTGCTATGTATGCTCATTTAACACCCAGCACTAACATAACATGGCTACTAAGCAACAACCCATACAAACACACAGAGACAGGAACATTTGGACTTACAGACTGCCCGAGTTTAAAGCTTTAAAAGATCTCTTACACAGCGCCTGTATGTAAATAAAAATCATTTTGATTATACACTCCAATAAATGCACTTGCCCTCCTGCACATGGCGCAACATCAACATGGTACAACAAGACAGATCGCCATTAATTAATTAATGGGTATCATTAAGATATCAAATTATTGGCTGTTGCTCAGCTAATTACAGGATGTAAAACTTGCACAGTCGAAATTCTAGTGATGCCTCAGCCAGGAGTCCAAAGGAGACAAACTGGTTGAGCCAAATCAGCAGTCTCCAAACACTTACTTATATTAATTATATTAAAAACACTGTAAAACTTTTTACTGCAAAGTTACAGTAATTAACTGGCTGCAGCTTCATCCGTGAATAGCTCTTCTCTTCAACACTTAATGCTACATAAGCAGTGGATCAAAAAGAAGCTTCCCTGGCTTCCCTGAGACACACGATAGCCTCATCCGCCCTAGTTGGGAGCTGACGTGTGATAAGGGAGAGCCGCCAAAACGGGTGGGACTTGGGCCTGCCTCGTTAAGGGAGAAAATCAGGTCCCACAATTAATCAATCAATCAATCAATACTTCCTTCCCTAACACTTTCACAATTATTTCTAAAGGTTTTTATTTATGCGATTCTCCATTTAAGGCTGGATCTGTGTGTTTGGACAAATAGGATGTTTGTAATTTATGTGCAAGTGTATTTTTTATAATTTTTTTTATCCAAGTGACTAAAATTAGTCTGCACAAGCTTCTTGAATGCAGAATGTAGATTGACAAGCACACACACACACACACACACGCACACACACACACACACACACACACACACACACACACACACACGCACACACACACACGCACACACACGTCAGTGGAAAGCAGTGTGACTCTGTCACAAGGAAGGATAGACCTACTGTAACTGACACTGTAGATGCGACCCTTCACCTTCAGAGGAAGTGGAACAGAAGTAGTGTGTGTGTGTGTGTGTGTGTGTGTGTGTGTGTGTGTGTGTGTGTGTGTGTGTGTGTGTGTGTGTGTGTGTGTGATTTGTAAAGTAAATGTACCAGTTAAGTGTTAAAACACAACAACAAAAACATCAACAAATATGGCATTTGAATATGCATTACAAAAACATAAGCTAGCTCAAGTGTAACACACACACACACACACACACACACACACACACACA